>NC_069404.1:572953-644464 GCF_026875155.1 Cherax quadricarinatus | reverse complement strand
TTTTAGTTTTGGACACGAGGTATATCAAAGAGATCTGTTTTTTTTTGTTGTGGGTCATGTGTCTGTTTAGGTTGGTGAGGAAAGTTTGAGGGGGGTTTATATTTGCGTGTATTGTTCTGTGTGTGTAGTAGGCACACGAATAAGTATGGATGTTCTTAATGGTGAGCAGATTCAGACTTTTGAAAATTGGTGGAGTATGCTGGTGGGAGTGGGAATTTGTTATCATTCTTACTGCTGCCTTTTGCTGGGTTATTAGGGGTTTTAGGTGATTGGATGTTGTTGATCCCCATGCACAAATTCCATATGTAAGATAAGTGTATATGAGTGAATGGTACAGTGCCAGGAGAGCTGATTGTGGAACGTAGTTCCTTATCTTTGATAGTATGCCTACAGTCTTGGAGATTTCCTTGGTGATTTGTTGTATTTGTCGAAAGGCCCAATCCTGAAGTGTCTCCTGGTGTCGCAAAATATTCGAAAAAAAAAATTATTTTTTCTGATGAAAATGTTAAGATTATTTTTCTGATTGTTTTAGTCCCCCCCCAAAAAAAAAAATTCCCATCAGTACTTACCCAGATATAGAGGCATGAAGTT
The DNA here is from genome assembly GCF_026875155.1 of Cherax quadricarinatus. NCBI lineage: Eukaryota > Metazoa > Arthropoda > Malacostraca > Decapoda > Parastacidae > Cherax > Cherax quadricarinatus. The sequence goes on along the minus strand of NC_069404.1, from coordinate 643,873 downwards.
TGCAGAAAATGAGCCGCATATGGCAACAGCGGCGACTGCCGCTCACCCGGTAAACTTTGGTTTACTTATATTTGAAGGTTCGTTGTTTTTTTCACTAAACTTATGTGGCCTATGAGACCAAAGTAAGGTGCAATGTACATATATACACACGTTGTATACAACACAATAAGGACACAAACATAATTATCAATATATTATTTACAAAAACAAACAATACAAAAAATTGTTTATTACTATTGTTCTATAATATATATACTAATATACAGTCACTGGATATATTCCTAGAAGTTCTGCAGCTTGTGGAACTCTTTGAAACATGGTGTCATACACAGTGGTGTTTTACACTCCTCACACATAAAACCAATGTGTGCGCATTTTTGTGGACTTTGCACATAAAAAAAGACAAAATACCTCATCTGAGCAGTTTTCTTCAAAGTATTAACAGGCAGTTGTGTTATGTAGTTATCCTAGGTAAATGGTAGTGTGTCATCTTTTTCATTCCTTTCCTACCTGGAGGGCATTCCACCTCTCTTCCTACATTCCTTCATCTGTCCTTTCCTACCTCTCTTCCTACATTCCTTCATCTGTCCTTCCTTACTTGTTTCCTTCCTTTCATCTCGTCCTTCCTTCATTCCTGCCTTCCCTTCTTGCTTCTGGTTTCTATAATATATATACACATATATAGTCACTAGATACTTTCATAAAATGCTATTATCATCATTCAGCAAGCTGTTCTTGGGTGCGAGTGTGTGGCTCATAATTGTTTTGAGTCAGGAGTTGGCAGCTGTCAAAATGACATATTGTCTCATTACTCACTTCCCCTACCGCCTGTCAAAACAATGGGGTCGGATGCTGCTTCCCCTCCATTCTATCTAATTATCTTTCTCCCTCATTCTATCTCTTTCAATCTGTCTTTTCCCCCTTTTCTCTCTTTTCCTGTCTATTTTGTCTACGGGTTTCCATAAATAAAAGTTTTACATATAAAATTTCCCTAGGATAACCCAAAAAATCCAGACAAAGGCTATATTTGCTTGAAGATGTGGAAAAATGAATGACACAGTCTTGGGGCTTTTCTTGAGACAGAGCTAGGGGATAGAAAAGGGGGTTTTGGGCAGACAGAAAAAATAGACAGACAAATTTTTGTGTCCCAAAAAACAAAGGGAGGGGGATGGCCCCTTTAAATTTTCCCTTTACAGCTCCCCCCTTTCCTTTCCATCCTCGTTTACGTTTATCAAAGGTCAGCTCTTATCGATGTTATCCCCCCTTACTTGTAAACTGTCAGGGGGTAAACTTTTTTCATGCCTCAAGGGAACTATTATTATTAAATTTTTCTCTTCTTTTTTTCCCTTTCCTTTTTCTTCTCCTTTCCACCTTCTCCTTCTTTTTCCCTTCCCTTTTCCCTTTTTCTTTCTTCATCCCTTTTCCCCTTTTTTTTCTTTTTTTCTTCTCCCCTGGTTTCTAAACCCAAAAGAGCTAGCAGACGGGCTCCCCCCTCCCTCCCACCCTCTTCATGCTCAAAAAAGGTCAGCTCTTTCAGATGTTATCCCCCCTTATCTTTCACGGGTCATGGGGTGAACTTTTTTCCCAAATGTTTAAGGGAACATATTATTACTTATTATTATTATTAGGTTTATTATTATTATTTTTTTCCTCTTCTTTTTCCCTTTCCCTCCTCCTCCCTCCTTCCTCTTTCCTCCCCCTTTCCTCTTCCTCCTCCTCTTCTTCCTCCTCCTCCATTGTTTTTGGTTTTTAAACTCCTGGGAAATCATAAAAGGACCCTTCACCCCCCGCTTCCATCTGTTTTTAGAGCTTTAAATTTTGGGAAGGAAGAGCCCCAATTTTTGCGGGGGGAACCCACATATTTTTTAAACCGCTAGAATGCTAAAAAAGGAAAAACTAAAATTGGCTTTCCCCACAATGCACCACGGGCTCCCCGTTTTTTTTTAAAGGGGTGCACACTGACCAGGGGCCCCCTTTTTCCCCTCTCCCCTGTGGGCCTACCACTTTCTCCTGTTGTTTTGAAGCCCTGGGGAATTTATGCGTAAAGAACGTAAAAACATGGAAATCTCCTATAAAGTATATATCCCCCGCGACGGGAAAGGGGGTTTAATAAACAACATTCCTTTTACTCTGGCTGTACAATCAAAACAATTTTACTGTCTCAGATCTCATGCTTGTTACTGCTTGACACCTTCCTTATTAAATTTCATACTAGGAAAGTAGGTTGTTAGAAACTCCCAGTTTAGGTCCCACTGTCCCGCCAAAAGGGGTGTTTTTAAAAGAAACCTTAATTTTTTTTACAAGATAGGCTTGCTGGGCTTTTTTTCTGTTCCAAACTTGTGAGATTTTAGGTAATTTGCTTTCCTTAAATTTAAAAAACCTTTTTAAGGGCAGCTTACACATGCATATACCAAAATTTTTTATACCACCCCCTGGGGGTTTTTTTCTTTCTTTTGTTTTTGTTTTTGTTTACATCTGCTTATTCCATGGGGAAAAAGGGGGCGGGAAATTTTTTCTCCAAGCCATGTGTGTCGGGAAGAGGGCCCCTAAAATTGCCGGACAAGGGGCTAGTAACCCCCCCCCTGTTTTTTTTTTTTTTAACACGGCCATTTCCCACTGAGGCAGGGGGACCCCAAAAAAAAAGAAAAAACTTTTACATTCATTTCTTTCACCATCACTCATACATAATCACTGTCTTTGCAGAGGTTGTCAGATATACAGTTTAGATTTCCTCCAAACCCTGCCAATATCCCAAATTTCCCTTTAAATGCAGGCATTGTACTTCCCATTTCCAGGCTTAAGCCCCGGTAACGGGTTTCCTGAACCCCCTTCAAAAATTTGCCCGCTCACACCCCAAACACTCATAAAAGCCCCCAAAAAAAACATTCTCTCCATTCGCTCATATCTAACTGCTCACAAAAGCTTTCGGAAGTCCATTCCAAATTTGCCCACAAAACTCCCTTTACCCCCCCCAACCTTTTAAAGGATAAAACTCTACCCTGCCTTCCTTCCCCACAGATTTATGCCCCAAGCTTCACTTTGTTCCATTCTCTCTAAATGACCAACTACCTCACACCCCCTCTTCAGCCCTTTTGATTAATGTTTTTAAAACTCCGCGATAGTCCTTGGGGCTTAGCGCTTTTTTTTGATTAAATAAAAAAATTTTAGAAACCCCCAACCTCCTCTTAATTTCCTACTATGAATTCTCTGATAATTTTCCACCACCATTGCATTAACATACATTCCACTGCCTCCACCTCCCCCTCATTGCAGAATTTACAACCCATCTCACCCCCCATTAAGAGGTTGGTATACTAATTTTTGTACTTTCCCCCCTCTTTGCCTCTGGGGAAAATGTTTTTTGTTTTCAATTACCTAATGCATACTCCCCTTTTTTTTCCTTCTCAGTTTAGGGGTAACCTCGCTGTTAGTCCTTGGGGCTTAGCGCTTTTTTTTGATTATAATAATAATAATAGGTTTAAAACCTCACCCCTTATAAAACCCATCCACTGACAAATCAACCCCCCAATATCTGAACAATTCACTTCTTCCCTACTCCCTCCCTCCAATGGAAAAATTTCCCAAAGTGATCTCCAAATTTTATATCCAAATTGTTTGATACCCTCACACCTACTCTTATCTATTTCATTTTAAAAATTTCACTTTTACACACCCTCCCAAAAATTGTCCACTAACCTTGCAACTTTTTTTTTAGAAACTCCCAAAAAAACACAGTATCATCAGCAAAAAGTACTGTGTCAACTCCTGTTTTGTATATGGTTCCCCTAAATTTTAAACCCACCCCTCTCCCCCCCAAAACCCCCGCATTTACTTCTTTTTTCAACCCCCCTCTAAAATACGGTCCCATAAATCCGCAATCAGTTATTTGGTTTCCTTCATTTTTGGCACTAATTTTTGGGTAGCATAATTTCAAATTTCCAGGGTCGCCACACCAACCTGCGGTACGTTTTGGGGGCTCTACTTCCTGCTAATTCATTCTAAATTTTTTTTTCTCCATTTGTTTTAAAACCCGCTTACTTTTACCCTTCAAGGGGGGGCCCCTTGGTGTGGTGAAGAGGCTCTTGGGCTGAGGAATTTGACCTGTCGGTCTCCTTCCTCAGACCGAACCTAATTACCCCCAAGTCCCCCTTCCCTCTCCCATCCTCCCCTTTTTCCTTTCCTCCTCCTCCTCCTCCTCCCCACCCCTCCCTTTTGCCCTTTTTGGCCTTGGGGATTTTTTCCCACAGGCACGCTAGTTCCTAGGTAGGGGAAAGGGTACCGGGGTCCATCCCATTCCGTTGAGGTTCTTGGCGGTGACGTAGTTTGCCGTGGAATCTGGATTGCCTGGGGATGTCCCGATCCCTCTCCAGTATCCCGGAGGGTGGCTTTGGGTGTCTTTCGGGTGACGGGTGTATCTCTGGAAGCCACCTTTCGGATTCTGGGGGTGGTGGCCGAAGGAGGTATGCTTTGTGGTGGATATCCGGCCACCCTCTCTTTTGTCCACCGAGGTAGCTTGGCAGATGTGAGGTTGCTATCCCGGATTGCTGGTTTTCTGGCATGATGGGTAGGGTATGGCACGGGTTCCATGCTGCATCTGTGCTACTTGCGGTGCTGAGGTCCTCTTGGGTGCGGAGGGAAATTTCTGGCCCTTTCATTCATCCTAGGAGCTATCCCTCCCTGGTCCCCCCTTTTTTTATTCTTTTTTTATTTTTATTTTCTTTTTTCTTTTTTTTTCTTAAAAACAAAAACAAAAAGTAACCTAACCATGGAAGCCCCAGTCCATGAACCTGCTACCCCCAGTCCCCTTCTTGATACCGCACCCCGTTTTGACCCCGCCTCGTCTTTGGACCACTCTTCGGACACTCCTAATGGCTCTGTACCTCTTGCCGGTGCTGTTTCCTCACCCGCTTCAGGTACTGAGGTCTCGACTGATTCCTTCGATTTATCTGACCTCTGCTCTCCTTTGACTATGCTTCCAGCCTCTCCCTCTACGGTGTGGCAATTTTCGAATCGCCGGCCCTTTCCACGTCGGACCAACTCTGGTCCCATGCCTAAACACCAACGACAATTACCTGCTGATGATACTTCTCCACCTTCTCGTTCTTCTCAGAAAAGATCGACTTGTCCTGCACTCCCTTTCCACACTTAGTTTCAGAATGCACAATGGACTAAATTCTTCACTTTATGACCAACTTCCTCTATTGCCTATCTTTCCGAGCATAGTATTGGCAAGGCACTCCTACGCCATGTTGGTAAAGATATTTCTTTTCATGCTCTTAAGAGCGGTACACACATCAGCACTGTACAGAATGCTACCCAAGCTCATGATCTTTCTCTTATTTCCCATATCGATACTGTTCCTGTCACTATTGAAAAACATCATTCCCTCAGTTCCTGTAGTGGTACCGTCATTCTGCCCTATACCATAGTTCAACAAAATTTCCAGACATATGGCAATGACATTCTTGAACAGCTGGAACTCCAAGATCTCCCAATCCTCAAGGTAAACACTTATGTTCTTCCTGCCCGCGGGCGGAGACGATACCCTAGCAATGTGGCTCATTTAACTTTTGACAGCCGTGAACTCCCATCCTCAGTTTATGTAGCAGGACATTGGTTACAAGTTCGAAAGATGATCCCTACACCGCAACAGTGTAGAAATTGCTGGCTATTTGGCCATCCAGCGAAATATTGCAGATCTATAGCCAAATGCCCAGTCTGTGGTGCCGATGACCATTCTAATACGTCTTGCAATCGACCTCCCTCTTGCCTTAAATTGTCATGAGGCTCACCCTTCGTACTCTCCCCCGTTGCCAAGTCTACTTAAATGGCGGGAATTTTGTTACCTCAAAGAGGCAGAAGGTCTCTCTTATGCCATGGAGTTTCATCATCTCCACCTCCAAGGGAGACTACCTTGTGTTTTTATTCCGTGTTTCAAAAATCCCCCCACTTTGGGGTCCCATCTTCTGCAGCCTCTCTGTGGTTCCCCTCCCATAGTCAATCCTGTATCTAATTCTTTTGCTGTCCTGGGCTCAGACGTTTCCCCACTTCAACGCCTCAGTCTGTTCTCGCTTCTTTATGTTCTCTCACAAGGGCCCCGGTATCGACGAGATCTCGTTAAAGACACCTCCTCCCAATCATCCCCCTACTTCTCAGAAGTCAAAAAAAGGTCCTTTAACCCCTTTCCCCTTCTTCCACCTCATTTTACCTTCCCTGTCTTGTACCTGGTTCTTCTCCTCTCACTGGCTCTGTTACAAGTGTAGAGGTTCACCTCCTCCTTTTACGTACCTTCCTCCCCTGTTCCCTCCCAAGTTTCTTCCTCTTCTGCCACCTCCCAGGTTTCTGCCTCTTCTGTCCCCTTCCATGCTTCTCCAGTTCCCTCCACCCTTTCGCCCTCCCTACTTGGTACAGTCCATTACAGTTCCAATCTTTACTCATCCTCCCCCTACCATCTCCAATATTTTCTCTCAAAAAGACGTCTCTGAATTCCGAAACAAATTGAAGCAATCTCTGAATATATTGCAAAAGACCAAACCATCAAGGACACTGATCCACCCCCTGTTCCTTCTCTCTCCTCTCCTCCATCTGCGCAACTCCTTTCTTCGCAGCGGACCGTTCCTTCGCTGCTTGAACATTTTCCGCTGCCACTGCATGTGGACTTTTCTAACCCCTCATATCATAGCCTATTTACAGTGGAATATACGCAGCCTCAGGGGTAATAGGGGTGAGCTTCAGATGTTACTCTCCCAGTTTTCCCCTGTTGGTGTTGCTTACAGGAACCAAAATTACACTGTTATCTATCCCATCTATTTTATTCTTCAGATCCTTTTCCTTTTAGTGAAAGTGCCCTTTTTCTATGCACTGATATTCCGTACCATCAGCTATTTGTTTGTACTTCGCTGCATTACACAGCAGCCCGTATCCATTTGCATAGGTGGTATACGCTCTGTTCTTTATATCTCTCTCCTTCTCGGGCATTATCTATCCCGGATAATGCCTTTCTTGTTTCATCATTACCGCCACCGCTTCTGTTACTATGCGATTTTAATGCCATCATTTCCTCTGGGGGGTCTCACTGTGATTCCTGTGGCATTCAGTTAGAGGCTTTTCTTGCTACCCACCCCTCCATGTTTTAAATACAGGTACTCACACCCATTTTGATCCTCGGACTCACACTCTCTCTTGCATCGATCTCTCAGTCTGCTCTTCCTCCGCCGCATTAGACTTCACCTGGTCTGTTCCCCCGGGGATTTACATGACAGCGATCATTTCCCAATCATTCTTACTTCCCCTTCATATTCACCACCTCTTCGTATTCCACGCTGGAAATTTGATAGGCAAATTGGAACCTTTACTCACAACTGTTTTTAGTGAGGTTCCTTCTTTGTCCTCCATTGATGAGCTTTTACAACCTCTTCTCGTCCTCCATTTTAACCGCAGCTTCTCATTCTAATACCCCAAACTTCGGGCAGGCATTCTCAGAAATGCGTGCCTTGGTGGTCCCCTGCTTGTCCTCGTGCAGTAGTTTGAAAACGCCCTGCATGGGGCAGGTCCCGGGTTTACAATAGAACCATGGAGGAGACTTCTTGATTTTAAGCAGAAGCTGCGATCCTCGCCGTGTCACCGTGACGCTAAACGCACTTGCTGGCGAGATTATGTCTCCATCACCTTGCTTCCTCCATGAGTGCAGTCTGGAAAAAAGTTCGAAAACTGAGTGGTAAATATTCTCCTGACCCGGCTCCTGTTCTTGGGTTGCCGGTGTTGATATAGCAAACCACTAGATGTTGCCAATGAAATTGGCAATCATCTGGTCTGTATTTCTCAGGAGCTCCATCTATGCCCCTCGTTTCTTTCCTCAAAGTCTGCCAGAGAGTTAGCACCCTTGGACTTTTCTTCTCTCAGAGAAGAACAGTATATTGTGCCTTTTACACTTCAAGAACTGGAGGCAACACTCTCAGCTTGCCGATCATCAGCAGCTGGGGCCCGATGGGCATTCATATTCGTATGCTACAACATTTACATTAGTCAGCCCTTGCAGTCCTATTACGCCTTTTCAAACTTATTTGGTCACAAAGTTCTTCCACAGCCGTGGAAATCTGCCATTGTTCTCCCTTTTGGCAAACTGGGTTTCTACGGACATGAAGCCTCCCACTATCGTCCATTGCTCTTACCATGCAGTTTGCAAAGTGATGGAACGCTTGGTAAATAGACGTTTAGTGTGGTATTTAGAGACACACAACGTCTCTCCACTCGTCAACATGGCTTTCGTAAGGGCGTTCTACCCTAGACCCTTACTACGCTTGGATACGTATGTTCATAATGCCTTTGCGAATAACCATCAGTTATTGCGATATTTTTTGACCTTGATAAGGCTTATGGACACAACTTGGAGGTATATATGGGCCCAAGCCCCCTCCTTAGGCCTCCGAGGCAATCTACCATCCTTCCTTAAGAACTTTTTAACTGACAGACATTTCCATGTTCGGGTTAATAATATGCTCTCCCGGACTTTATCCAAGCTGAAGGTGTCCCCCAGGGATGTGTTTTTGAGCACAACACTTTTTCTCCTTGCTATAAATGATTTGGCCTCTAGTCTTCCCTTTCCCAAAATTTGGTCATCACTCTTGTTGTTTACTTCGCTATTGCCCGTGCAGACGCTGACTGTCACCTCATTACAGTTTCTTCCAGCATGCAGTCGACAGTGTTTCCAATTGGGCCACCCACACATGGGTTTTAAATTTTCCAGTACCAAAACTCACCAAATTACTTTCACTAGATGCTCTGTCATCTCTGATCATCCTTTTTTACCTCCATGGCTCCCATATCCCTGAACATGATACAGTCAGGTTTCTGGGCCTCCTCTTTGACCGTAGGTTATCCTGGAAACCTCACATTACCTCTCTGAAGGCAACTTGTCACAGCTGGCTGAACCTTCTTAAAACCCTTGCTCATCTTTCATGGGGAGCTGATCGTTGAACTCTCCTTTGCCTACATTCCACCCTCGTTTTATCTAAACTTGATTATGGTGACCAGATCTATTCAGCGGCCTCTCCTGCTACTTTCTCTAGCCTTAACCCCATTCATCACCAAGGCTTACGTTTATGCCTTGGTGCTTTTCGCTCTTCCCCTGTTGAGAGCCTCTATGCAGAAGCAAACGTTCCATCCTTATCCGATCGCCGTGATGCCCATTGCCTTCACTACTATGTACGCTCTCATGATCTCCACAATCCTACCATTTATAGAATGGTCACTGATATTAGTAGACATTCTTTATTTGTTCGCCGCCTCTTTTTACTCCGTCCCTTCTCTCTTCACCTACATTCGCTCTTGTCTTCTCTTCAATTACCACCTTTCTATGTTCATGTAGCATCTTACTTTTCCCTACCCCCCTGGGAAGTTCCAGCTGTTCGAGTCTGTTGTTTCTTTCTCCCTTGCTCGAAAGCCCAACTGTCTACGGTCGCTTCCCGTTCTCTTTTTCTTGACCACTTCTACTCTCATTCTCATGCCATTGCTGTGTACACAGATGGCTCTAAGTCTTCTGACGGTGTAGGATTCGCAGCAGTGTTTCCGGACAGCATCGTACGAGGGCATTTACTATCTTCGGCTAGTATTTTTACTGCTGAATTGTATGCCATTCTTGCAGCACTTATCCATATTGCATCTATGCCTGTGTCATCATTTGTGGTTGTCTCAGACTCCCTTAGTGCTTTATAGGCTATACAGAAATTTGATACACCTCACCCCTTAGTCCTCCGTATCCAACTTTGGCTACACCGCATCTTTACCAAGCATAAAGATATTGTTTTTGTTGGGTCCCTGGTCATGTTGACGTACAGGGCAATGAACAGGCAGACACTGCTGCGCGGTCAGCAGTACATGACCTACCAGTTTCATATAGAGGTATCCCATTTACGGACTATTTTGCTGCAATAGCTACCTACCTTCACACCCGTTGGCAACAACATTGGTCTACTATGCTCGGTAACTAACTTCAGTCTATTAAACCGAGTATAGGTTACTGGCCGTCTTCTTGTCACCAGTGTCAAGGTTGGGAGACTACTCTCTCCCGTCTTCGCATTGGCCATACTCGTCTTACTCATGGATATCTCATGGAGAGGCGCCCTGCTCCTCTCTGTGAGAATTGTCAGGTTCCATTATCAGTCAGCCACATTCTATTAGACTGCCCACTTTATCAACGAGCACGCAGAATTTACTTCCGTCGTCGTCTTCGCTCCGCTGCTCTCTTTATTTACCTTCCTTTCTCGCTGATGGGCCCACCTTTCATCCGGACTCTCTCATTGACTTTTTGACAACAACTGACTTCTCAAACTTTGATACCTTCAGCCCTTTCTACCTCGATGTCTTGCTACCCTCTACCCCCGCACTATCCCCTGCCCCGCTGTTTTCTGTAACCTACTGATCATCCCTCCCCCCTTCTGCCGCCCAATACCCTCGCTTCCTTCCCTACCCTGCAGCGCTGTATAGCCCTTGTGGCTTAGCGCTTCTTTTTGATTATAATAATAATCACTCATCAGTAAATGGGTACCTGGGTCTTAGCCGACTGGTGTGGGTGTTATCCTGGTACACTGACCTAATTTGCTGGAAATACTCTGCATAACAAGAGGCTTTCTATATAGTAGTATGTCACTGATGTCAGCTAGGCCTGTATACCATGTACATGTATGTGTAGTAAATAAAGATATTATTATTATTATTATTTTCTCAATTGTTTGTTGGGTTATCTTATTGAAACTTGGGCAATGTATGATGGAAAGATACTTCTTCACGTACACCAAAAATGAAAGAAGTCAGACCATAAATAGCGGAGTTCACTTCTCAGCCATTAGCGGCCACTTAGCGGTATATTTTTGTATGGTTTTTATGGTTATATTCTCTTTTTTTTGTCTCATTTGATAGAATGAAAGATATATTATAGAAATAGATATGATTTTGATTGCTTTCATGATGAAAAGTACCTTGAAATTGCGCTCACAGTAGCGAAAATGTTCTATTCTTTAGCGAAGCTCAAGAGTAAACAAATGACGTCACCGTCCTATACCTGTCCGCCTGCCAGTCTAAATTCAAATATGTAGTCAAGAATGAGTTGACATTATTTATACAATTGTTACAATAATGCAGCAGTCTGCGTAACAGTAAATCTTCTATTTTTTTGTGAATAAAAATTCCAATTGGAAAGCAAGAGTAATATAAGAGGGGCCTGGAGACGTGACTTATGAACAAAGAAACTGTTATTTTAGTGCCAGGAATGTCTGCATTGTTTATTTTGGACCCTATTTTAAAATTGGCATCTGTTGAAATTTATCCCCTCAAGGAAGGTTCCTTGATGTTGGTGAGGGGCTCTTGATTTAGGGAATTGGATCTGTGCTCCAGTTCCCCGAATTAAGCCTGAATGCCTTCCACATCCCCCCCCCAGGCGCTGTATAATCCTCCGGGTTTAGCGCTTCCCCCTTGATTATAATAATAATGTTGAAATTTATGTGAAATCGGCCAAATTGCCAATTTCTGACCACTTTATTGGGTGGTTGAAATAAGTGAATGGGCGGTGTCTTGTACTCAGTCGACAGACTAGAAGTAAATAAGTAAGTTTATTCAGGTATACACAAATACAGTTACATAGATTATCATACATAGCAGTGTATGTATAAAGAACCTAGGATAACCCAAAAAAGTCAAAGTGACTTATTTCCAGTACCTGGCTTGGGATTGCCATATATGATTTTTGGTAAATACAGTGGTCCCTCGTTTATCACAATTAATCTGTTCCTGGAAGTGTTACTATTATCAAAATTTACGATTTTCGAATCAATTTTCCCCATAAGGAATAATAAAAATACAATTAATCCGTTCCTGACACCCAGAAGTACTAAAACAAAAAAATTTTTTACATGGAATATAGATGTAGTACATAAACAATACAATGGGACTTGATGAATGAAACATTAACAGCATAACACTTACCTTTATTGGTGATTCTTCTTAGTGTATGGAAGACTGGAGGAGGAAACAGATTGAATTAGTTACTGTTTGGAAGGGGAATCCCCTTCTATCAACACCTCGGGTACCAATTGCTTTTCTGGGGTCCCTCTTCAAGGGGGGCTCCTTGGCGTGGTGAAGAGGCTCTTGGTCTGAGGAAATAGACCTGTTGGTCTTCTTCCTCAGACCGAACCTAATTGCCCCCAATCTCCCCTCCCCTATCCCATCCTCCCCTTTTTCCTTTCCTCCTCCTCCTCCCCACCCCTCCCTTTTGGCCTTTGGGATTTCTCCCACAGGCGCGCTAGTTCCTAGGTAGGGGAAAGGATACCGGGGTCCATCCCATTCCGTTGAGGTTCTTGGCGGTGGCATAGTTTGCCGTGGAATCTGGATTGGCTGGGGATGTCCCGATCCCTCTCCGGTATCCCGGAGTAGCTTTGGGTGTCTTTCGGGCGATGGGTGTTTCTCTGGAAGCCACCTTTCGGATTCTGGGGGTGGTGGCCGAAGGAGGTATGCTTTGTGGCAGATATCCGGCCGCGCTCTCTTTTGTCCACCGAGGTAGCTCGGCAGATGTGAGGTTGCTATCCCAGATTGCTGGTTTACTGGCATGAAGGGTAGGGTATGGCACGGGTTCCATGCTGCATCTGCACTACTAGCGGTGCTGAGGTCCTCTTCGGCGCGGAGGGAGATTTCCGGCCCTTTCATTCCTCCTGGGAACTATTCCTCCCCGCTTCCCCCTTTTTTTTATTCTTTTTTTTTATTTTTTTATTTTCTTTCTTTTTTTTTCTTAAAAACAAAAAGCAAAGGAGTAACCTAACCATGGAGAACCCAATCCATGAACCCACTACCCCCGGGCCCCTTCTTGATACCGCACCCCATTCTGACCCTGCCTTGTTTTTAGACCACTCTTCGGACACTCCTGATGCCCCTGTACCTCTTGCTGGTGCTGTTTCCTCACCTGCTTCAGGTACCGGGGCTTCGACTGACTCCTTCGATTTGTCTGAACTCCGCTCTCCTTTGACTATGCTTCCGGCTTCTCCCTCTAGGGTACGGCAATTTTCGAATCGCCCGCCCATTTCACGCCGGACCAACTCCGGTCCTACTCCTAAACGCCAACGTCAATCTCCTGATGATGCTCCTTCGTTACCTTCCCATTCTACTCGGAAAAGACCGACACGTCATGCACTCCCTCTCCACGCTCAGTTTCGGACCACACAATGGACTAAATTCTTTACTTTAAGACCGACTTCTTCTGCCTACCTTTCTGACCATAGTATTGGCAAAGCGCTCCTGCATCATGTTGGTAGAGATATTTCATTTCATGCTCTCAAGAGCGGTACGTGCATCGTCACTGTCCAGAATGCTACCCAAGCTCATGATCTTTCTCTCCTTTCGCATATAGATACTACTCCTATCACTATTGAAAAACATCTTTCTCTCAATTCTTGTAGTGGTACTGTCATTCTGCCCCACACCATAGTCCAACAGAATTTCCAGTCATGTGGCAATGACATTCTTGAACAGCTGGAACTCCAGGATCTCCCAATCCTCAAAGTAGACACTTATGTCCTTCCTGCCCGTGGGCGGAGACGTTACCCTTGCAATGTAGCTAGTTTAACTTTTGACAGCCGAGAACTCCCGTCCTCTGTATATGTCGCAGGACACCGGTTACAAGTTCGAAAGGTGATACCTACACCGCAACAGTGTAGAAATTGCTGGCGTTTTGGTCACCCAGCGAAATATTGCAGATCTATGGCCGAATGCCCAGTCTGTGGTGCCGACGACCATTCTAATACATCTTGCAGTCAACCTCCATCTTGCCTTAATTGTAATGAAGCTCACCCTTTGTACTCCCGCCGTTGCCAGGTCTACTTAAATGAACGTGAAATCCGTTGCTACTTTTCATTTGTATTTTTATATTATTAGATTAAATTCAGTTGTACCATAGCTCATTCTACCTCAAGACATAGTCAATACCAAATTCACTATATTAGACCATAGTGCAATTACTAGTGAGAGACTAGTGCTATTTTTAATTTGTACTTTTATATTATTAGATTAAACCTATTGTACTTTAGCTCACTCTAGCTCAAAACATAGACTCCACAAAAGTCATTATTAGACCTTAGTGCAATTACAAGTGAGAGTCTTGTTCTATTTTTAATTTGTATTTTATATTACTATTTATACCTAGTTGTACTTTAGTTCATTTCCAGCACAACACACAGACACATCAACTTCATTAGTGTATAGTGACTATACCCTACATGACCAAAATACTCTAGCTATATACTTGTCCAAACTTCCAACCCACTACAGATATCAGTAGTAAACTCAACACACAACTCAGGATATAAATAACCTTTAATTTTAAACCTAGAAGATGATGATCATGTTGACCCTGATCTAAACCTCCATACTCTGACCCCCAATCAAAACCTATTGGAAAAGTAACTGCCTTTATTACACAGTATCACAAGCCACCACTATCCTAAACAATGCTAAAAGTCTATCAGTACTTAACTACAACATCAGGTCCTTAACCCAAACACATGATGACCTCCTAGCACTCCTTGAATCACTAAAGACACCCTTCTCCTGCATTATTCTTACTGAGACCTGGCTTAAGCAGGACACAATAGATATCTACCCTCTACCAGGATACACAGAAATTCACAACTGCAGAACAAACCAAGTTGGGGGTGGTATTGCAATCTATTACTCTAACCAATTATCTTGTCTTAGCACCACTTGCTTTAGTGATGAATATGGGGAATACATTTTTGCTAATTTTACTGTAAAAAACCTTAAGACGCCTATAACAATGGGGTGCCATTTACCGGATACCTCACACAAACATCCAAATTTCAGTGAGAAATTAAAGTCACTAATAACAAACAGACAAATGAATAAGCACCACCTTTTCCTAGCTGGAGACTTCAACATCAACCTTGGCTTACTAGATGATCAGCCTGTAACTGATTTCATCAACAATATGAACAACACACTTCTCATACCAACAATAACTAAACCTACCAGGCTCACTGAGACAAGTGCAACCATAATAACCACATATGGACCAATATACTAGGCCCCCTTAAATCAGGGATAATCACAGATAGCACTACAGACCACTACCCTACCTTCCTCCTGACAAACATTGTAAACCACCACTTGAATACAACAAAGTCTCATTTAGCCCTCCATGATGAGGCCTCATTAAGGAAGTTCCAGCTGACCTAGAGACTGTTGAATTGGCCTACAGAATTCTCCAAGGCCAATGGTATTGATAAACTGGACAGACATCTTTTCTTAACAAATTACTTAGACAATACAACAAACATTGTCCTATAAAAACAAAACAGATACAAACAAACGGCTTTGTTGCCCATGGCTAACCAGCACCATTCTAAAAATCCATAGACAAGAAAAAACCAATATGAAAAGCAATATAGACAGGGCTTAATACACAAAGATACTCTTAAACACTATTCATCAGCTCTAACCAAAGTAATAAAAAAAGCCAAACAACTATACTACTCCAGTAGATTCACAGACACTAGAGGAGATATAAAAAAGACCTGGAAAACACTCTCTCAGATTCAGGGACCCACAAACTGAGAAAAACCAAAAATATTGTCCTAACTAAACCTAATGAAACACCACTACATCCACTGACACAGCAACAAGATAAACGACTTCTTCTAAAACATAGGATCAAATCTCGCCAGTAAAATCCCACATACCAATGCCCATGCCGGGACTACCTAGATGGAAATTTCCCTAATTCCTTCTATCTTGCACCAACTGAGCCCCACGGAAGTCATTGGGATCATAAAGTCACTTAAAAATAACTCGGGGAATCTGTCCCCATGTCCCACCATTACTGTACAAGCGAGTGGCCCATGTCCTTTCGCATGCTATTTCAATTACTTTTTAACAAGTCATAGAGACTAGCACCTTCCCGAAACTACTCAAGATGGCAAGGGTTACACCCCAAAACATAAAGGTGGTGACCCTACAGACTTAAACAACTATAGGCCAATATCTAACTTACCATTGCTATCCAAAATCTTTGAGAAACTCGTGTACAAGAGACTGTATTCATTTATAACGGCTCAAAACATACTCAACCCCTGCAGTTTTGGATTCAGGAAAAAAAAGCACTAATGATGCAATCATAAAAATGCTAGATCTGCTTTACACAGCATTGGAAAATAAGAATACCCACTAGAATTTTTTTTGACCTAAGAAAAGCTTTTGACACAGTAAACCACCAAATCCTACTCCCCCAAACTTGACCACTACGGTATAGAGGCCATCCGCTTGCTTATTTCAAATCTTACATTACTAATAGGTAAACAGTACGTCACCATTAAAGACACAGCATCAGCAACACGGCCACTTGATACTGCAAATTCCGCAGGGAAGTGTCCTTGGTCCCCTGCTCTTCCTCATTACAAACAATGACCTTCCAAACGTATCCCAACACCTGAAACCCATTCTCTTTGCTGATGACACGACTTATGTCATCTCCTCACCCTAATCTTGCCACCCCAACACCATTTTTGGGAAAGAGGAGCTGATTAAATATCGACTTGGATGACAGCCAATAAACTTACGCTTAACACTGACAAAACTTACTATATTATGTTTGGTAGCAGAGCAGGAGAATGCACAAATTAACATTTAAAATTGACAACACTCTAATTACCAGAAATAATGGGGGGAAAAATTTCCCAGGCTTAACCCTTTACAACACCTGAATTTCAGCACCCATATCCAGCATATAGCCAAAAAAGTATCCAAAACGGTTGGGATCCTCTCGAAGATACGATACTACTGCCACAAAATGCCCTTCTCACACTATACCACTCACTTATTTATCCATACCTCACCTATGCTATTTGTGCTTGGGGATCAACTGCAGCAACACACCTAAAGCCAATAATAACCCAACAAAAAGCTGCAGTAAGAATAATCACTAAATCCCATCCCTGGCAGCACACCCCCCCCACTCTTCAAAGATCTAAACTTACTCCAGTTCATACATCCACACTTACTACTGTGCAATCTATATTTTACAGGGCCTTAAACTCTAATATCAACCTTGACCTAAAACGCTCTCTTGATAGTTGTGACAGAACCCACAGGCATAACACCAGACACAAACATCTCTATGACATTCCCCGTGTCCGACAAACCTTTACAAAAATTCAATGTATGTCAAAAGGGCCCCAAAATCTGGAATACCCTACCTGAGAACTCTAGAACTGCAGACAGATTCATCACCTTCAAAACTACCATTAAAAACATCTTATCTCCCTGATACACCCCGTCAACTAACTACACGAATACCACCTGGTGGTTCACACTTACACCGCTCACATCATTTGACCCTAAACAGAAAATATTAATCTCAGTCTTAAAAATAATGAATCCTGGATACTCCAATACTGAAACTATATACTGTGCCAAAACAAAAGCATTCACATTGCTAAACTCATAAACTAGTATTTTAAGTCACTTAGCCATAATACCAACTTACCTCATAATTTGTAATATTTTTACAATTAAAGAATAAAACTAAGTATGCCCGAAATGCCTAGCCATGCTAAGCGTTCTAGTGGTTTCACTCTGTAATTCACAATTTTACTACATGTAAACCAAACAATAAACCCAAATTTCTGTAAAATTAGCATTGTAATCCTTATAGAGAATAAACTTTTAATTGAATTGAATTCCCTCTCCCCCATCTTCCCAACCCCATTCTTCGCAACGCTCCATTCCTTCGCTGCTTGAACGTCTTCCAAAGCCACCACACGTTGACTTCTAACCCCTCTAGTCCGTAGGTGCCTTTCCCTATGGATTCCTGGTATTTTCTTCATTGCCAATCATGGCCTATTTACAGTGGAATATCCGCGGCCTCAGGGGTAATCGGGGTGAGCTTCAGATGTTGCTTTCCAGGTTTTCCCCTGTTGGTGCTTGCTTACAAGAACCAAAATTACACTCGGTTGTTTTCCAACCTATCTCAGGCTATAATTTATTGTATTCTTCGGATCCTTTCTCAGATGGGACCTTTAATGAAAGTGCCCTTCTTCTACGCAATGATATTCCGTACTGTCAACTATTTGTCCATACCTCGCTGCATTACACTGCAGCCCGTATCCACTTGAATAAGTGGTTTACAATATGTTCTTTATATCTCTCTCCTTCTCGAGCATTTTCTATCCCAGACTTTACCTTTCTTGTTTCATCCTTACCACCACCACTTCTGTTACTTGGTGATTTTAACACCCACCATTTTCTCTGGGGGGGGGGTCTCATTGTGACTCATGTGGCATCAAGTTGGAGGCTTTTCTCGCCTCTCACCCCCTCCATGTTTTAAATACGGGTACTCCCACCCATTTTGATCCTCGTACTCATACTCTCTCTTGCATCGATCTATCAGTCTGCTCTTCCTCCACTGCACTAGACTTCACCTGGTCTGTTCTACCAGACTTACTTGACAGCGATCTTTTTCCAATCATTCTTACTTCTCCTTCCTATTCACCACCTTTCCGTAGCCCTCGCTGGCATTTGATCGGGCAAATTGGGATCTTTAGTCGCAACTCACTGCTTTTAGTGAGGTTCCTTCTTCATCCTCCATTGATGAGCTCCTACACCTCTTCTCGACGTCAGTTTATACCGCAGCTTCTCATTCTATACCCAAACCTCAGGCAGGCATTCTCAGAAGTGCGTGCCTTGGTGGTCTCCTGCTTGTGCTCGTGCAGTACGTTGAAACGCGCTGCATGGGGCAGGTACCAGTACAATAGAACCGCTGAGAGACTTCTTGATTTTAAGCAGAAGCGTGCGAAACGCTCGCCGTGTCATCCGTGAAGCTAAACGCACTTGCTGGCGAGACTATGTTTCCACCATCACCTCTGCTTCTTCTTTGAGTGCAGTCTGGAAAAAAGTGAGGAAATTGAGTGGTAAATACTCTCCTGACCCCGGCCCTTTTCGGGTCGCTGGTGTTGAGACAAACCCTCTCGACGTTGCCATTGAATTGGCAAAATCGGGTCTTTTTTTTCCCCGGGGGGCTCCATCATGCCCCTTTTCTTTCTTAAAGTCTGCCAGGAGTTAGCCCCCTTGTACTTTTCTTTCTCGAGAAAACAGTATAATGTCCCTTTTTACACTTAAGAACTGGGGGGAAAACGCTCTCGTTGCCGATCATCGCAGTGGGCCTGACGACATTCATATTTGTATTTACAACTTTTTACATCGGTCACCCCTTTAGTCCTCTTACACTCTTCAATTTTATTTGGGGATAAGGATTTTTTTCCCCCGCTGTGGGAAAACTGCCATTGTTCTCCCTTTTTCCCCAAAACCGGGTACACAGGGCTGATGCCTCCCACATGTCCCATCGCCTTACTAGTGCAGTTTGCAAAGTGATGGAACGTCTGTAAAAACGACGTTTAATGTGGGATTTTGAGACACACAAAAAGTCTCTCCACTAGTCAATATGGGTTATAAGGGGGCCCTTCTACCATAGACCCCCTTTTAGCTTTGGTACATAGTTCGTAATCCTTTGCAATAATCACTCAGTTTTTGCCATATTTTTTGACCTTGAGAAGGCATATGACACAACTTTGGGTAAATATTTTGGCCCAGGCCCACCCTTGGCCCCCGAGGGAATCTACCCCCTTCTTAAGACTTTTTAACTGACAGACATTTCTTTTTTCGAGTCAATAATGTTTTTCCTTGGACTTGTCCAAGCGAAGGTGTCCCTCAGGGATGTGTTCTAACACAACACTTTTTCCCCTTGTATAAATGATTTTACCTTGTTCTTCCACCCAAATTGGCATCACTCTATTTGATGACTTTTGCTATTGCCTGTGCAGGCGTGATGGGCTCTTTGCAGTGTCTTTCCGCATGCGGTCGACCGAATTTTCCACTTGGGGGGCCCCACGCATGGGTTTAAAATTTTTAAATACCAAAACTCACGAAATTACTTTCAGTAGACGCTCTGTCACTCCCATCCCTTTGTATCTCATGGCTCCTGTATCCCCGAACGTGATACATCGGGTTTTTAGGCCTTCCTTTGACCGTGGTTTCCGGGAAAACCTCCATTTACCTCTCTAAAGGGCAACTTGTCACAGCCGGCTAAACCTTTTTAAAACCCTTGCTCATCTTTCCTGGGAGTGATCGTCAAACTCTGCTTCGCCTACTTTCACCCTCTTTTTATCGAAATCGATTATGGTCCTTTTATTCGCGCCTCCCCTGCCTACTCTCTCTACCCTTAAACCCCTATCTTTCCCAAAGGTTTTTCGTTTGTCCCTTTGGTGCTTTTCGCCTTCCCTGTTAGGCCTTATGCAAAAAGCGAATTTTCTATCCTTGTTGATCGCCGTGATGCCCATTGCCTTCGCTCTTGACGCTCTCCCATCCACAATCCCCCATTTATGAATGGTCACCCCATATTGTAGACATTCTTTATTTTCTCTGCCCAGTTGCTCCGTCCTTTTCCTTCGCCTACATTCACCTTTTTTCCCTTAGTTACCCCCTTTTTATGTTTTATGTGCATTCATTTTTCCTACCCCCCTGGGGGTTCCCGCTGTTCGGGTCTGTTCTTTTTCACTCCCGTGTTTGAAAGCTAAAATGCCTACGGTGGCTTCCCGCTCTCTTTTTCTTTTTTCACTTCCACCCCATTCTCATCCATCGTGTGTACACAGATGGCTCTAAGTTTTAGACGGGGTCGGTTCACACAGTGTTTCGGACAGGTGTGCGGGGGGATTTACTTTTTTCGGCAGCATTTTTACTGCGAATTTATGCCATTCTTGCAGCACTTATCTATTGCATCTTGCCTGTGTCATCTTGGGTGTCTCAGACTCCCCCATTTCTCTACAGGGTTACGAAAATTTTTCATCTCCCCCCCTGTTTCGTATCCAAATTTTTGGTACCCATATCCTAAAAAGATAAAAATATTATTTTTTGTTGGGTCCCCCGGTTATGTGACTTCAGGGGAATGAAAAGGCAGACACTGCTGCGCGGCAGCAGTACATGACCTACCAATTTCCTATTGAGGTGTTCCATTTTTGGACTATTTTGCTGCAATAGCTACCCACCTTCACGCCCGTTGGCAACAACGTTGGCCAACTCTGCTTGGTAACAAACTTCTTTTCTATTAAACCGAGCATAGGTAACTGGCCGTCTTCTTGTAAATCAGTGCCGTGGTTGGGAGACCACTCTTCCCATCTTCGCATTGGCCACACTCGTCTTACTCACGGGTATCTCATGGAGAGGCACCCTGTACCTCTCTGTGAGCAGTGTCATGTTCCTGTATCGATTAGCCACATTCTGTTAGACTGCCCTCTCTATCAACGAGCATGCAGAATTTACCTCCAACGCCGTCTTCGTTCTACACTCTCTCTTTACCTTCCCTTCTTGCTGATGGCCCCCTCCTTTAATCCTGACTCTCTCATTAAACTTTTTGACAACGACTGATTTACTCCACAACTCTGATGATGATACCTTCCGCACTCCCCTCAGCCTTTTCTAGCTCAGTCTCTTGCTGCCCTTTACCCTTTCACCATCCACTGCTCCGCTGTTATCTGTAACTTATTACTCATCCACCTCCCTTTTGCCACCTGATGCCCTCGCTTCCTTCCTGCCCTGCAGCGCTGTATAGCCCTTGTGGCTTAGCGCTTCTTTTTTATTATAATAATAATAATAATTTTCTGGGGTTACTTCTCTTCTCTGTTTCTTAATGCCGCTAAGACCACCTTGAGAGTCACTGGAGTCCTATCTAGCAAAATAACTGTCCAGAGAGCTCTGTTTCTGGCATCTCTTTAACACCTCCCTAAAATGGGCCAAGACTTTGTCACTGTACATGTTGCCAACATGGCTTGCAACAGCCTTGTCAGGGTGTTGTTTCTCCATAAATCTTTCCATCTTACCCCACATTTCAAAAATCTCCTTAATTTCTGAAGGAGGCACCTTCTTCCATCTCTCTTCCTCCTCCTCTGCAGCAAGATTCTGAGCTGCAATCTGTTGCTCCTCCTGCTGAAGCTCTTGAAAGCTCCTCAGGGGTGAGCTCTTCATTGTGGTCTTCCACCAACTCTTCCAATCCTCAAAACTCACATCCAACCCATGGAACTCCCCAATGCCACAATAGATTAACAACTGACACAGCTCATCGGGGTCACCCCCAAACCCTTCAAAATCCCTCTTGTGGACACAATCTGGCCACAATTTTCTCCAAGCAAAAGTTCAAAGTCCTGGTAGTCACTCCCTCCCAAGCCTTACCCATAAGGCTTATGCAATGGAGGATGCTGAAGTGTTCTCCCAAAAATCTCTTAGGGTCAAGTGAGTGTCTGAGGTCACATTAAAGCACCTTTTAAACATTGCTTTGGTGTAGAGTTTTTTAAAGTTTGCCCAAAGACCTGCTGGTCCAGGGCTGGAGGAGAGGAGTGGTATTTGGGGGCAAGAACTTTACTGTGATGAACCCAAACTCCTCCAAAATTTTGGTCATCCAAGTTTGGAGGATGAGCAGGTGCATTGTCCATTACTAGGAGGCACTCGAGATCCAATTTCTTTTCCAGGAGGTAAATCTTCATTGAACCACTCCCACGAAAATTTCCTTAGTGACCCATGCCTTACTATTAGATTTCCAAAACACACACAATTTACTCTTCATAACATTGATTTTCCTGAACACTCTGGGATTTTCAGAATGGTACACTAGTAACGGCTTCACTTTTGAAATCCCCACTAGCATTAGCACAGAACAATGAGAGTCAGCCTGTCTTTCATAGGTTGTTTTCCTGACAGTCCCTTTTCCTCCTGAGTAAGGTAGGTCCTCTTTGGCATTTTCTTCCAAAAGAGGCCTGTTTGGTCATATTGAACACTTGTTTTAGGTTTCAGTCCTTCAGCCTCTATGTACTCCTTGAATTCATGCACATATTTTTCAGCCGCTTTTTGGTCTGAACTGGCAGCCTCACCATGCCTTACCACACTGTGTATGCCACTACAGTTCTTAAATCTCTCAAACCAACCTTTGCTGGCCTTAAATTCACTCACATGACCACTTGTTGCAGATCGTCGTGCAGCTGCCTAGCCTTTTATCAAATAATCGATATTGTAAGAGTATCTCCTGCTAATTGTTTTTTCATTTTCCACACCAGTAAAAAACTTTTCAACCTCTTCGAGTACTGGTGATTTTCATTTTTGTCAGCATATTTACCCCCTTTGCAACAACAGCGTCCTTGATTTCCTTTTTCTTGGGCACGATGGAAGCTATGGTTGTATGGGGTGTGTTATACATCCTGGCCAGTTTGGCCATATGTATGCCACTTTCATATTGTTCAATGGTGTTTTTCTTTAATTCATCGTATTTTTCTCACCCTTTTTTACCAAAGGCTTGGCACTAGGAGCTTTCTTTGGAGCCATGGTAGCTTATTTAGTAGTTGCAAGCACTAAAATGAATGGAATATTATGAAATATTTCGTATGAGCAAGTGAGGGGACCATCGCTCACTGGTAAACAATGCCAAACTGGCTGGAAAGGGAGGCCGGGGTGACTCAGAGTGTGAGTACGCGTCCAGGACGAATGACTATTCGCGAGTCAATCTACAATTAGCGAGCCAATGTTTTTACGAAAATCGAGCCCTACGATTATCGAGGGACCACTGTATATTTTTTTCTCAGTTGTTTGTTGGGCTGTCTTATTGAAACTTGGGCAATGTATGATGGAAAGATGCTTCTTAACATACAACAAAAATAAAAAAGACAGACTATAAATAAAGGAGTTCACTTCTCAGCCATTAGCCGCCTCTTTGCGGTATATTTTCGCATGGTTTTTATGATTGTATTCTTGTTTTTTTTGGCCTCATTTGTTAGAATGGAAGATACATTACAGAAATAGACATGATTTTGATTGCTTTCATGATGAAAAGTACCTTGAAATTGAGTTCAAAGTAGCAGAAATGTTCAATTTTTGCCGATGTTCAATGAACTTTGTGTAAGTCAAGTTGGTTATTTTATTAAGTGTATTCTAGCCTAACCACTCTGTAATCCGGCAAACTCAGTAATCCGGCACACTACAGGTCTCAATGATGCCGGATTTGTGATGGAGAACCTGTATATTAAACAACCATGGTGACATTACACATCCCTGTCTAAGACCTACTTTTACTGGGAAGTAATCTCCCTCTCTCCTACACACCATAACCTGAGCCTTACTATCCTCATATATGTACATTACTAAATTTTAAAAAGAGAAACCCTGCCGTGGTGGGATATGGCAGGTTTGTTGAAAAAAAAAAAAGTCTCCATGATGGGAAACATTACCTCTACAAGAGGTGTATGACCTACTATCTTGGATCAAGTTCTTTATGATTCATTACTAAGTAAGCCAAGAAATATTTACATCATCTGGTCTGAGAGTCAGGTACAATATCCTGCAAATTAGCTTCCAAGGAGCCTATTTTGCAGGATATTGTACCTGACTCTCAGACCAGCTGATGTAAATATTTCTTGGCTTACTTAGTAATGAAGCATAAAAAACTTGATCCAAGATAGTAAAACATACACCTCTTGTAGAGGTAATGTTTCCCATCATCCTTCTGTCCGTCCATCCTTCAGTAGAGGAAATAACATCTGCACTTCTCACATCAGTTTCCCTTCCCTCCCTCCATCCTTCAGTAGAGGAAATGATAGAAGTGATGGCAACTTGCCTAAGTAATAATTACTGCTCTGTATATTATAATTGCTTCACAGACTCTGGTCATTACTTATGTAATATTAAATGTGGTAGAGAACTTGAGGACACTTCCCACCTGTCATGACCATTAAACATCATAATCTCAAGTCTTTTATAACAAAGTCTCCACCAAATACTACTCTATACCTGCCTCCTCACAGCCTACTAATACTTCCTCACAGCCTACTAATACTGCCTCCTCACAACCTACTAATACTGCCTCCTCACAACCTACTAATACTGCCTCCTCACAACCTACTAATACTGCCTCCTCACAACCTACTAATACTGCCTCCTCACAACCTACTAATACTGCCTCCTCACAACCTACTAGTACTATTTCCTCACAGCCTACTAATACAGCCTCCTCACAACCTACTAATAATGCCTCCTCACAACTTACTAATATAGCCTCCTCACAACCTACTAATATAGTGGAACTTTGGCTTATGAGTTTAATCCATTCCATGACCTTGCTCACATCCCAGTTTGCTCATTTAAGTCAATTTTCTTCATTTAAATTAATTGAAATGGAATTAATCTGTTCCAGCAGAACTGAAGGCATGACAAAATACAGTGGACCCCCGCTTTACGATCACCTCCCAATGCGACCAATTATGTAAGCGTATTTATGTAAGTGCGTTTGTACGTGTATGTTTGGGGGTCTGAAATGGACTAATCTAATTCACAATATTCCTTATGGGAACAAATTCGTTCAGTACTGGCACCTGAACATACTTCTGGAATGAAATAATATCGTAAACCGGGGGTCCACTGTACTTCAATATTTTGCTAATATCAACTCTGCGGCTTATTTATCTATCACAATTCATCTAATATGACATAATAAACAATATTAATAACATAGAAACATGATATATGCACTAGAATAAGGGAAATATGTCATTACGTATGTAGCTAGTGGTAGTGGCAGCGGCAGTACAGCTGCCATTGTTGTTGTTGGGTGTAAGAGGCCACCAAAATGGCCATTCCTGCTTCTGACTACATACCTTTCCCCATGCTCTTATTATAACAGAAAACAAAGTGTTTATAAGGCACACTGCATTTGATCACTACGTAGTTTCATAAGGAAAACAATAATAATACCACTAATGTAAAGAAATTATGTGGTGCTACAGCATTTACCTTGGAGAAGAAATGTTGGCAGTTGATGATGGAGAAGAGATGCGGGGCACAGCAGCGTATTCTGTCAGGGGTTCAATTTGTTTCGTTCTTTTTCTGTCACATAATTGCTTAATTGATGCACTCTTAATGCTATGTACACTTTATTGCTACACTCTTAGTGCTACACTTTGTCACTGAACTTAACTGCTTCAATTTTTATTTTTGTCACTTCACTATTCACTGATTTTTGGCTTTTTCTCCATGCTTTTCACACTTTCGTCTGCAGGGCGTTTCAATAAAAACTGTCCAAGGAGGTTTGTTTCTTCCTCCCTTTCAGAATGTTTCAGATACGAGTTATGCAAGCATCATTACAATGCTCCAATGCATGACCAGTTGCAACTTTCTTTGGGCATTTCCTTTCAATAAAGTCTGAAAATCTCTCCCAGATTCCCAACATTTCCTTTACATGTATCTCACTTGTAGAGTTAAACTCTTCCATATCTTACACCTCTGCTTTTCTTAAGACCCGTGGTTAGAAACAAGAAATTTTGCAAAATAACTGCACAAAACATAAGGAAAACACAAAAATTCCTTCCACCGTGAGAGTAGCACGTGGACTGGCGAGCTTTGTTTTGATGTGCACTGCCACCCCGTGGTGGCGTTCTCAAACTGACTTATTATACATAGTACGTACATATTATAATTATTATTATAGTATTATGTATTATTATACTATTATATTATATGTATTATTATTTATAAGTATGTACATATTCTTATAATAATACTCTCGCTTACCATTTTGAATTTTTATTCACGCAAAAAATAGAAGATTTACTGTTATGCAGACTACTGCATTATTGCAATACAGTGGATCCCTGGATTACATAACTAATCCATTCTGGAGAGAGTGACTTATCCCAAATCTGACTTTTTCCAAATTAATTTTCCCCTTAAGAAATAACGAAAATTCAATTAATTAATTTCAGACACCCAAAATTATTAAAAAAAAAAAAAAGTTTTCTACATGAATCGGTATTTATTACCAAGGTTTATACCATATATTTACCTACACAGAAAACAATGATACATGAAGAATAGAACAATAATAACATCACACTTACCTTTATTGAAGGCATGGTGATGTATGGAAGACGGAGGAGGGAGAGGATGGAGGGTTTACAATTGTTTGGAAGGGGAATCCCCTTCCATAAAGACTTTAGGTACCAAGTCCTTATCTTGGGTTACTTCCCTCCTTTGTTTTTTAATGCCACTAGGACCAGCTTGAGAGTCACTTGACCTCTGTTGCTCAAAAAAGTGTTCAGAATGGTCTGTTTCTGGAATATGTTAGGAATTGTGTTGGGAGACAAGATAATCCTTCAATATGACACTAATATTAAACTCTATGGTTTATTTATTCTAGTACAATTCAATCTAATATGTGGGACGTGTACTTAACCTCTGTGAAGACCTTTTGTGTGCTCTTGAGTGGTGACCTGTACTTTGAGTGCTGACCTATACTTAACTTGTGAAGAAGTGTCTTTGTTTGCTCCCGTTGGACTGAACCAAGATGCCCTCCATCGAGCAACTTTACCAGCAACTTAAGGAAGAATTGAGGGCAAACGAAGATGGAATACGGCGATTGACCGAGGAAAACAAGAGGATTCGTAGTATCTCCTGTTTCGAGTCCTCAGGTCAAGAAGGGATCGTGGTCAGTGCTGGACAGCATGGACGACGAAGTTTGACGATCAAGGAAGACGAATGAAAGCCAAAACGATGAAGAAGAAAGGACTGCAGTGGAAACTCCCGTGGAACCTCCAACAACATTCTCGTGCTACCCGACGAAGTGTGAGTCTACTACTGGACGTCACGACAACGACAACAAGGAAGTTTTAAGAATATTGTTTGTTTGGGATAGCCAGTTAGATACATGGATAGGCAATTCTGCTTGAAGGACAGGAGTAGGAGACAAAGGGTATGCTTTCCTGGGGCTGGGATGGAGGACATTGTTAGCCGGCTTGACAACAATCATGAACGGTAATGGGATCAATCCTATTAATTTGCCTCAGTGCTGGAGGCAATGATGTAGGCAAGCGTAGAAAGTGAGGATTTAGTTAGAAAGTTCAGGACAGCTATAGACATGATTAGGAAGAAGGGGGGCCCCTGTTATATGTGGCATTTTGCCAAGAAGAGGTTTTGGGTAATGAATGGTTGTCCAGACAATTGTATTAATTTTTGGCGGGATAAACACTGTAAGGATAATGCGGGTCCCTTTCATTGACAACTGGGACAACTTCTATGGCCGAATGACATGTATGCCAGGGATGGGTTTTACTTATCCAGGGCAGGTTGGGTTTTCTTGCTAACTCAGTTGAGGGGTTGTTAGGACTTTAAACTAGGGTTAGTTAGAGGTATGGGTTTAGAAATGATTAATAATGAGTAAAGGATATATTGACTTATGCTCTGATATTAAAATCTTAATAGTAACTGTCATGTAGTAACTCTGGGTAATGATAATTTCAGAAATTGTGTAAAAACAAAGATGAATAGGAAAAATGTGCAGAAGAAAAAACATATATGAATTTTTTATGCTAACAGTCGAAGTGCAAGAAATAAAATTAATGAACTACGTTTGTAGCATGTGCTGGGAACTTTGATATCATTGCATTAACTGAAACGTGGTATGATTTAAAAAAGTCGGGGTATGACTGCTGAGTGTAATAAATTCAGGGGTTTAAGTTATTCAATGTGATAGATGTAATGGGAAGGGGGAGGAGTTGCATTGTATGTTCGAGAAAAATAATTGTTGCATAAAAAAAAAGGTATAAAAATAGATGAGCAGTAACAGAGTCTGTTTGGGGAGAGTTCGTGGGGGGTCAAGAAAAACTAATTCTAGGTGTAATATACCGACCTCCAGGCTTGGATCACGATAGAGGGAGACTTCTTTGGGACGAAATTGTTAGGCTTCTGGACACAGTAACGTAGTCCCTAGTAGGGGACTTTAACTTTAGCCAAATTGACTGGAATTCTTTGACAGTAATCTAGAGTCCATGACTTCATGGAAACAGTTCAGGAAATGTTTTCTGAAACAGAGTGTAACTGAAAACCCACCAGGGGTAATAATTTGCTAGACCTAGTCTTGTCAAATAAGGGAAAAACTCGTGAAAATCTGGAGATCACTGAAGAGCTTGGCGCAAGTGCTCACAAATCCATCACCTTTAGCATTAATTGGGAATGCAAGAATAATGATAATACAGTAAAAATCCCCGATTTTCTTTTCGGGCCGATTATAATGGACTTAGGGAACATCTGTCTAATCTTGATTGGGTTACTAGCTAATGATTTTATTGGACGATAATCAAAACTTATGAATATAAAGGGGATCTGCTTTTATGATTGTTTTCTTAATAATGTACACAGTCCCCAGAGTATATACATTCCCAGAGAGAAATTAGGTCTAATAATAACGATCCCAAATGGGTTAAACAGGAGGCTAAAGCATCTATTAGGGGAGAAAAGGGAATTTATAGGCGCATCAGAAAGGAGGGGTTAACCTTACTGACCAATATGTTCACTAAAAGAGAAGTAAAAAAGGCGATTAGAAAAGGCTAAACGTGACTATGAAATTAGAGTCGCTAATGAAACAAGACTAATCCAAAGGGGTTCTTTCAAGTGTATAGGACGAAGGTAAAGGGAAAAGTAGGACCTCTGAAATCTGGGAATGGACAGCAGAGGGATAATGAACTGGAAATGTGTTCCTTATTTAATGACTATTTTGTGTCAGTCTTTACACAGGAAGATGTAAATGAGATTCCAGTAATTAACAATTATTTATTTCCTGATAAATTTAAGTTAACTAATATTACTGTCACGGGGGGACATGGTTATTAAACAGATAGACAAACTGAAACAAAATAAGTCCCCGGGACCTGATGAGTTGTTTTCAAGGTACTTAAGAATGCAAGAGGGAGCTTAGTCAGCCATTAACGAGTGTATTCAATGCGTCCATCCTTACCAGTGTTGTGCCAGAATGTGGAAGATGGCTATGTGGTTCCTATATTCAAATCAGGGGATAAGTCCACTCCTTCAAATTACCGTCCAATAAGCCTGACATCTATAGTGGGCAAGTTATTAGAATCAATTATAGCTGACATTATCAAAGTCCCCTTGAAGAGCATAACTTGATAAATGAATCTCAGCATGGATTCACGAGAGGTCGTTCCTGCCTGACAAACTTACTGACGTTCTTCAATAGAACATTTGAGGCAGTTGACAGTGATAAGGAATATGATATTGTTTATTTGGATTTTAGTAAAGCCTTCGACAGAGTACCTCACAAGAGACTCTTAAGAAAAGTGGGAGCTCATGGTAAAGGAGGTAAAGTTCTAGCATGGATTGAGGCATGGCTTACCAATAGAAAGCAGAGAGTTACCATTAATGGAGTGAAATCTGAAAAGGGGATTAGTCACTAGTGGCGTTCCACAAGGATCAGTTTTAGGCCCTCTCTGTTCATAATTTACAAATTAATGCCCCTTTATGGGAAAGGGATTACTAGTGACATGAGTAAGTTTGCTGATGATACAAAGATAGGCCGTAATAATTCACTCTGAGGAGGATATCAATGAACTCCCCGACGATTTGAACAAATTTAAAGTCTTGGTCTGAGAAATGGCAGATGAATTTAATGTGGATAAGTGTAAGGTACATGCCCTTGGTAATGAAAATAACCCTCGAAGCTATTTAAACTAGGTGAAGTAGACTTGGTCATACAGAATGTGAAAAAAAACTTGGGAAGTCATGGTAAGCAGAAATCTAAAGCCAAGACAGCAGTGCCTCAGTGTGCGCAACAAAACCAACAGATTACTTGGATTTATCTCATGAAGTATAAGTAACAGAAGTCCAAAAGTTATTTTACAGCTCTATACATCACTAGTGAGGCCTCATTAGATTATGCTGCTCAGTTTTGGTCCCCTTACTACAGGATGGACATAGACTCATTAGAGAACATACAGAGAAGAATGACTAAAATGATTTACTGTGTAAGGGCCCCCCCCGTAAAGAAGATAGACTTAAAACCTTAAATCTCCACTCTCTGGAGAGGCGTAGAATGAGGGAGATATCATTGAAAATGTATAAGTGGATGACGGGCATAAACAAGGGAGACATTAATAAAGTACTGAGGGTGTCGAACCAGGTAAGAACCAGGGAAAAATGGATTTAAGTTGGATAAATTTAGATTAGAAAGGACTTTGGTTTAAAATAAATGGTTTTCTAACAGAGTTGTAGATGTGTGGAACAGTCTTCCCCGTTTGGGGGATAGAGGTTAGGACCTTGGTAGCTTTAAAAAGAGACTGGACAAATATATGAGTGGGAGGGGCGGGTTTGATTGGTGTCAAGGGGTACGGAGGTTTTTTTTTTGAGTAAACTTTTGGTAGATGTCGTTTTGATAAGGACCTGCCTCGTATGGGCCAGTAGGCCTTCTGCAGTGTTCCTACATTCTTATGTTCTTATGTTCTTAACAAATAATATTAACCCCTTGACTGTCGCAACCCCCAATCCTGAGGTGTCTCCTGGTGTTGCAAAATTAAAAAAAAAAAAAATTCTTTTGAAATGATAATGAATCTTTTCCCGATTGTAATGACACCAGAAAAATGAAATCTGATGGAAAACTGACGGAATTATGCTCTCGTGAAGTTAGCGACCTCGGTGATATTTACATTATTATTATAATCAAAAAGAAGCGCTAAGCCACAAGGGCTATACAGCGGCGATATTTACAATCGGCGATTTCGCCCACTTTGAGCCCTATTTTCGGCTAATTCCATTGTTCCAGTCGACCAAATCTAGCTATTTCTTTAGAACTCCATTTTTTTTATCGTTTATACAAAAAACGTTTTTAATTTAAACCCCAAAAGTTGAAAAAATTTAAAATTAAACACAAAAATTAAAAAAAAATAAAGTTAAAAATGGAAGAATCAAGAAAATTTCCGGCCAAAAAACTTTTCTTTTAAAGTGTTCCCCCCTTGGAATTTTACTGCTTTCTTTTTTAATTTTTTCAAACAAAAAAAGATTTAAGTTAGAGATCTAAACTAAAAAATTTTAAAAACCCAAACCCCTTTTGGGACGTTTTAAGAATGGCTATTTGGACAAGGGGAAATACACACTTGAAATTTTGAAATGGCAAAAATCAAACACCCGTTTTCCCCCTTTTCCGGTTTTAAGAAAAATCAAAATCCCCAATTTAAAAAAACCATTTTTCAAAAAAAAAAGGGGGGAAAAACCTTTAAAATTTTAAAAAAAGGGAAACCAAACCCCTTTTTTAAAAAAAACTGGGTTTTTTTTAAAATTTTTGGGGGGGCCCGGTTTTTTATGGGTGCCCGATCAACAGCCCTTTTTTTGGGGCCTACCCCCCTTTTTTTTTTTGGCCCCCTTTTATGGAAAATTTTAAGTAAAACCCGGCCTCTAAACGAAAATTATGGGGCAAAAAAAAAAAAAATTTAAAACATGCTTTTTCTAAATGAAAAAATTTTTAAAAAATTTTAAGGGGGGTGTTTTGGGGGTTTGGAAAAAAAGGGAATTTTTGGGGAAAAAAAAGGGGGCGGGTTTTAAGCCCCTTATACCCCAAAAGGGGGGGCCCCCCTCCTTTTTTCTGTCAGTTAATCATTTAACTTACTTGCTACACCTTTAATGCTACACTTTATCGGGGCTGGAACCTAGCCTTTTTTGACTTCTGCTGCTTTAGTATCAACATATTGCGAAAATGACAAAAACACTTGTCCCTTCCTCTCAGCCTTTTTCCAAAGGACGGGGGGCCCCTAAACTTCTTTGGCTCAGGTGGTTTTTTGCAGTTACAAGCACTAAAAATTGGAATAAAACAAAATGAATAGAAGCTGGGATCATCCTCATGGCTGGTAAACAATGGCAACTGTGTCTTTGGGGTCGGGGCCGCTCTTTCCCAGTACGACAACTTATACCGAGTTTAGGACGTTCCCAGCCAGTATTTTGTGAAAAAACATTACTTTCTCCAAAATTATTATCCCGATGGCGCTTTAAACCAGGGGGGCCCTGTTTTGTAAAATAATGTCAACTCATTTGTACGCATTGACTGGCCAGTCGGACAGGTATTGGAAAGGGACTCATTTGTTTATCTTGTACATTGTCAAAGAAAACGAAATTTTGCTACTTTGAGCTCAATTTAAGGGACTTTTCGTTAGAAAACCAATTTTTCCACTCTATCAAAAAGAGACCCTAAAAAAGAGAATCACCATGAAAACCCCGTAAAATGTACCGCTGAGGGCGGGCTAATGGTGAGAATTTAACCCCATATTTATAGTCCAATTTTTTTTAAATTTTGTGTAGTTTAAAAGCATCTTTCCATCATACATTCCCAATTTCAAAAAGATTCCAAAAAACAACTGAGATCCCTTCCCCAGATCAAAGGCAAGAGCCCCCCACCAGAGTCAAGGCCCCCTGAGGGGCCCCTTGCTCTAAAGCAAAAAATTTACCAAGGGGCTGCTCATATCTTGCAAAACTCTACATTATGACACTGTAGGCCTAAAATACTGCCTCCCAGCCAACTAAAAAATTCCTCCCCACAGCCTATTAATCCTGTCTTCTTACAAAATAATAAAAGTGGACCCCCGCTTTTAACGACACCTCCTGGACAAAAAAGAAGGGATTTAGAATGTTTTTAGTTATTTTTGGGGGTCAAGTAAAACTCTTAAATATTCCTTTGGGGCAATTGGTCAGTACGGCCCCAAACTTTGAATGAAAAAATTGTTAAACCGGGGGCCCCCTGTCTCAATCAACCTATTCTTTATTACCTTTACCCTTACCCCAAAAAAAGAGAGCAGTGTGGAAAATTGTGTGAAAATTAGCAGGCAGTTAGCTGCCTAAATCGATTGCAGTCTTTGACATTATTGTTACAGAATTAGCAGGTCAAATTCAGTTGCAAGTGCAGCAGAATATCACTGGCCATGTTTACCTTGGGCCACACTTGTCTCCTGATTATCAGTCTAAATTCCTCTGGGTATCTACTGCTTTAACCCTTACAGTGTCGGTTCCATAATATTAAGGCTTGAGAGCCAGTGTCGGTCCCGTAATACTATGCCAAAATTCTAGCTGCTTCGGTTATAGCGAAAGAAAGCTGGTAGGCCTACATGTGAGAGAATGGGTCTGTGTGGTCAGTGTGTACAGTGTAAAAAAAAAAAAAATCTTGGAGCCGGTGGTCCATTGTGGGAATCCCATTTCAGTACGCCTTGTTTACCATGCCTCATGGTAAGAAATACCTCACTCCCCAGCGAATTGGGACATTCTTTTTCTCAAGTGTCAGTGAAGATGAATTTCATGGTTTTGAGGAGTTTGTGACTGAAAGCACTGCCCAGGAAACTAGAAGGAAGGAAGAGGTGAGAGGAAGGAAGGCAAGAAGGAAGAAGTAAGGGAGGAAGGTAGATAGGAAGGAAGGAAGAGATTAGAGGAAGGAAGAAGGAAGGTAGGTAGGAAGAAAGGATGACCCAGATGACATCAACCTAGGATAACCCAAAAAAAGCCAAAGTGACTTATATTCATGCGGGTGTTGGGGAAGGCAGTGTGGGTAGTGGGTGGTGGTAATATGTCATTGTGACACCAGCCATGCTGCTGACTCGGCACATCTTTAACAAAGGCCACCCACACAACAAGAAGTTTCCAGAAGCTCTAGCAGTTATAGGAACGTGTCCAGTGACTGTATGTATATGTTGTGCAAGAAAGGTATACAATACCGACAAGATAAAAGTTAAGACACATGTGCAACATCTGGTTATCTTTATTGTAGACGTTTCCCCATCCAGTGGCTTTATCAATACAGATTCTAGGACATAATTAGAAGACAGTATAACTATATACAAAAGATGAGGTAATCAGCCCCTCAGCCTTGGAGTTGATGTGGAGAGCACCGTGATGGTGGAGATTCTGGAGCAAAGGCAAGAAGACTGGCATTTATATAGGCATCAGTGGATAGGGACGTGTAGCAGACGAGGGCATAGTCACTGGTAGGCAGGATTCCCCGGTGGAAGTAGGTCCTACCCAAAGGGATGGGTTGTAGTAGCCGTGAAGAAGGTCTTGTAGATGTCCTCGGAACCAAGATTCCATGATGTTGCAGTGTCTGACAAGTTGTGCAAGAAAGGTATACAATACCGACAATACAAAAGTTAAGACACATGTGCAACATCTGGAACTTTATTTAGACGTTTCCCCATCCGTGGTTTTACAATACAGTACAGATGTCCAGAACTTTTTGTGAAGCTACTGATGGAGAAAGGTCTACAATAAAGAAAACCAAATGTTGCAATTGTTTTAATTTTACGTTGTATATTAAGAACAAAAGTAATAAACAATTTTTTTTATTGTTGGGTTTGTGTTCTAATAGTAAACAATACAAAAATGTTTTTTGGTATTTTTGTTTATGTTTTTTATTTATTATTTTTTTCTGTGCTTAAGTTTTTTTTTCATATTTTAGATTTGGGGGTCATGTTATATTTTAGTGGTATGTCATGACTCAGGTTTTGGGATAATCGGGGAGTTTTAAAAAAGTAATTTGGGGCCCCCCAAATTAACTGGTGATTCAAAAGTAATTTGGGATTTTAAAATTTTATTCCAAAACCCATTTTAAAAAGAGGGTAATATGAGCCCTGCAAGTGGGTATTATTTCAAGAATATCGAAAAAAATTTGAAAGAGTGAGATTTTAAGATCTTTCCATTAAATGATGGTTTTCTGTAGGAAGGATTTTGGTAGTTCAATGGAAGAAAAGTTGGACCCCCAGGGGCCCCCCGGGTAGGCCCAGGGCATTAAATTTGGAAAATGCAACCAAAATTTTCTTTTCAAAATAATGGGGTTTTGTGTAATTTTAATTAAAAAATGGTTATTTTGTGTGAATTTTTTTGAAAATTTGGTAGGTGGAAAATTTTTAAAAAAAAAAATGGTGAATTTGGGAAATAGAGTTATTCTGACTAAGATGGGGGGTGGGGTGGATATGGACAGCCCTTTGGGAAGACCTGTGACCTTATCGGGGGGGGGGGGGTTTTCCCGGGGTAACAGGGCGAGAAGGGGCGGGGGGACAGTAGGAAATAAAAAAGGTGGGGTAAAAAAAAAATGGGGGAAGGAAGGGGTTCCACAAAAAGGGGGGCTATACACAAAAAACCCCACAAAAAGAGAGAAGCTTACGCGACGTTTCGGTCCGATTGGGAAACCCTTTACAAAATCAAGGGCAAAGGGACTTTTTCAAAGGTCCCCGTCGACCGAACGTCGTGTAAGTTCTCTCTTTTATGTGCGGTTATTTGTGTATCGTTCCAGTCACGGGATTGTCCCCCCTTTTTTTTATTTAAAGGGGGGGGGGGGAGAGTACAGGGGTGGTTCCAAAAAAAGGGGAAACTGGGGGGCGTGGGGTGGGGCAGAAAGCGGACCCCGAAGCGGATGGAGAAATGGGGAGGGGGGCTTTATTTCTTGATATAAATTGGAGCGAAGTGATCCGACTAGAGATGACATAATCACTCTTGTGAAGCTCCCAATATTAAAATCTGAAAATTCAAAAATTTAAAAAAAAAAATGGGGAGCGGAGTTTCCACTCAAAGATTTGGTTGGGGGTCAAAATAACCCCCCACTAAGGAGACCTCTCTGGGAGAGAGCGCTCTGGGATATTATCAACTACTACGTGAATTAACATAAATTGCTGTTTTGATTGTTAAGGTTGGTGACAGCGGACACAATTATCCATTGTGTGTGGTGTGGGGGGGGGGTCAAAGTGTGTGCTGTATCTTGTTAGCTTCAGCAACATGAACACCTTTGATTTTGTTGCATAAGATATTTAAAGGTTAGGTTGGGGATTGTGAATGGACTAGAGTTGTACCAGTAGAGATTTTGTTCCATGTAACAATACCCATCTACCTAAATATTTATTTTGTATATAATTTTAAATGAACACTGTACCATTATCACGATAGTGAGGTATTATTAACTATTATCAAGTAGTGCTGTGTTTAGGTATTACTTGTATATATAGTGTCATATTTTGCCTGGGTTGTTTATTGTTATATTGTGTTATTGATGTTAAGTTCATAATACTGTGTTTATTTAAGTGAATGAGCTTTTGATATTTTGTATAGTCACATGAAATTTGATACTTTTCACTTGTGGTGAGGGGGGAGGGTAGGAGTGTAAGCATTACTGTGTTTGCACCATTATTTTATAAAAACCTTTGTGCTTGTGTTGGTGTGGTGAAGAGGCTCTTGGTCTGAGGAATTAGCCCTGTCGGTCTTCTTCCTCAGACCGAAACCTAATTCCCCCCCATTTTTCCCCTCCCCTTTTCCCACCCTTTCCCCATCCCCCCCTTTTTTCCCAAACCCTTCCTTCCCCCCCCCCCCCCCTTTCCCCTTCCTTTTTTTGGCCTTTGGGATTTCTCCCACAGGCCGCTATTTTCCAAAGGTGGGGGAAAGGAAACCCCGGGGGTCCACCCCCCATTCCTTGGGTTTTCTTGGCGGTGGCTTTAGTTTGCCGTGGAATCGGGATTGCCGGGGGATGTCCCGAATCCCTCTCCGGAACCCCGGATAAGTTTTTGGGACCCTTTCGGGCGACGGGTGTTTTTTTTGGGGAAGCCCCCCTTTGGTTTCCCGGGGGTGGGGGGCCGAAGGGGGTATGCTTTGTGGGGGAAATACCCGGCCCGCCCTTTTCTTTTGTCCACTGGGGGGTAGCTGGGCAGATGTGAGGTTGCTACCCCGGGATTGCTGGTTTCGGGCATGAAGGGTAGGGTAGGGAAGGGGTTTCCATGCTCCCATCTGCACAATTAGCGGTGTTAACCTCTTGGCGGGGGGGGGTTTTTTTTCCCGGGCCCCTTTTAAATTCCTCCGGGGAAAACTTTTCCTTTCCCCGCCCCCCCCCTTTTTTTATTTTTTTTTTTTATTTTTTTTTCTTTTCTTCTTTCTTTTTTTTTTTTTTAAAAACAAAAAGAAAGGAGTAACCTAACAACCCAGCCCTAGCCCAACCCACTACCCCCCGGGCCCCCTTCTTGATCCCGTACCCCTTTCGGGAACCCTGCCTTGTGTTTAGACCACTTTTGGAAACTCCTGATCCCCTTTAAAACCTCTTGCGGTGCTTTTTTCCTCACCCCTTCGGTCCCGGGGGCCCCCGATTTACCTCCTTCGATTTGTTTTGAACCCCGCTTCCTTTGACTAGCTTCCGGCTTCCCCCCTCTCGGTAGGGAAATTTTTCAATCGCCCGCCCCATTTCACGCCGGCCCAAACCCCCCGGTCCAAAAAACTCCAAAAGCCAATGTAAATTCCGGATGATGCTCCTTTTTTCCCTTTCCCAATTCTACTGGAAAAAAGACCAAACCCGTAAAAGCCCCCTCCTCCCACTTTCCCAGTTTGGGGGACCACACAAGGGACAAATTTTTTATTTAAGACTGACTTCTTTTTTTCTGCCCCCTTTTCTGACCATGGGATTGGCAAAGGGGCTCCTGCTTCATTTTGGGCAGAGATTTTTCTTTTTCATGTCTAAAGGGAGCGGTACGGGAAACGTCATTTTCCAGAATGCTACCCAAGTTTATAAATTTTTCTCCCCTTTTCAATATCGATACTACCCCAAATCACTTTTTTAAAAAACCATTTTTCCTCAATTCGGGTTTAACTGTCTTTCGGGCCCCATACCATAGTCCAAAAAATTTTTCCAGTCATGTGGAATTTGACATTTTTAAAACAGCGGGAACTCCAGGATCCCCAAAACCCTCAAAGTAGACACTTAGGGCCCTTTTCCTGCCCGGGAGGGGAAAGGACTTTCCCCTTGCAATGTGGCTCGTTTAATTTTTGAACCGGGGAACTTCCCTTCCTCTGTATATGTTGGGGGGCCCATCGGTTACAAGTTCGAAAGGGGGATCCTACACCGAAACCCAAGGGAAAAAATTGCTGGCGTTTTTGGTCACCCAGCGAAAAAATTGAAAGATCTAGGGCTGAATCCCCCGTCTGTGGGCCAACGACTTCTAATACATCTTGCTTTCCAACCCCATCTTGTCTTAATTGTAAAAGCTCCCCTTCATATCCCCCCTTTGCCAGGTTTTCTTAAATGAAGGGTGAAATCCGTTCCCCTCAAAGGGGCCCAGAAGGTCCCCCCTTTTTTGTTTTAATGGCAGTTCCCCCATCTCTGCCTCCAAGGGAGACAAACCCCTTTTCTTTTTCCCTCGGGTTTCCAAACATCCCCCGACTTCTGGGGTCCAATCTTCTGCACCCCTCCTCTGTTTTTTTCCCCTTTCCCATAGCCACTACGGCTTTCAAATCCTTTTCCGGCCCCCCCCTTGGCTTAAACTTTCCCCGACTACAACTCATCTGTTTTTCAAAACCCTTCGCGTCCTTCCTAAAAGCCCCATATCGCAAGACCTCGTACGACACCAAAATACCAATCGCCCCTTACTCAGAATTTCCAAAAAAAACCCACATTGCTCAAATTTTCTTTGCCCCTTCCTTCCTTCTTCCACCCCCCCACTTTCCCTTTTCCCGGGCTCCGTACCTTGTTTTCTTCCCCTCCCCTCTGGTCTATTACAAGTGTGGA
Source organism: Cherax quadricarinatus (assembly GCF_026875155.1). Classification (NCBI taxonomy): domain Eukaryota; kingdom Metazoa; phylum Arthropoda; class Malacostraca; order Decapoda; family Parastacidae; genus Cherax; species Cherax quadricarinatus. Next base: position 604,449 of record NC_069404.1, on the reverse strand, counting down.
AAATTCACCCTCCCCTCTTTACTATGCCTTCCACCCCCGTCCCCCTCCAAGTTTTTTCCCTTTTTTCCCTGCCACCCCCCCAAAGGGTTTTTGCCCCTTCGTCCCCCCCCACACTTCATCTCCATCCCCTTTCACTCTTCCCTCCCCTCTACTTTGGTACAGTCCATTACTGTTTCCCAAACTTTTCCCCCAACTCCTTTCCCCCTTCTATCCCCCAATAAAGGTCTCCCATACATTTTTAATTAGAAAAAACTTTAAGCCATTTCAGAATATATTGGCAGAATAAACCTTCAATGGAAAACTTGATTTACTTCCTGTTCCCTTTTCTTCCCCCTCCCCCACCTCACAACCCCATTTTTCGCAAAGCTCCGTTCCTTCGTATTTAAAAAGTTTCCAATGCCCCCCCACCGTTTGGGCTTTTCTAACCCCTTAGTCCGTGGGGTTTCCTTTAAAACCCACAGAAATTCCCGATATTTTTTTTCAAACGCCAATCATGGCCTATTTACAGTGGAATATCCGGGGGCCCCCAGGGGGGAATTGGGGGGAGTTCAGATGTTCATTTCCCGGTTTTCCCCTGTTGGTGCTTTCTTACAAAAACCAAAATTACACTCGGGGTGTTTTTTTCCCCCCAAACTCAGGCTATAATTTTTTGTATTCTTTGGGCCCTTTTTAAAATGGGGCCTTTAATGAAAAGGCCCTTTTTTTTAAAAGCAATGATATTCCGTACGGGAACTACAATACACACTCAGGGCCCTTTCCCAAGGGCACCCCTACAGTCTTGGGAAGACACTCTAGAGACTTAAAAGGGCACACTACAGTCTTACAAGGGCAAAACTACGTCTTTTCAAGGGCACACTACAGTCCCGGGAAGACACACTATTTTTCTTTCAAGACACACAACAGTCTCACAAGGGCACAATACAGTCTTACAAGAACACTACAGTCTTACGAGACACACTACATTTACAAGACACACACAGTCTTAAAAAGACCCCACTACAGTCTTGCAAGACACACTAAAAGTCCCTTTCAAGGGCACTCTACAGAAATTAATAGGGCCAACAGTCCTTTCAGACACACTACAGTCTTATAAGCCACACTTAAAAAGTTTTTGCAAGGGGCCCCTACAGTCTTACAATCACATTACAGTTTACAAGACACACTACAATCTTTTCAAGACAAAACAAAAGTCTTACAAAACAAACAACATCTCCCCAAGACACCAAAACAGTCCCTTTCAAAAAACCTGTAATCTTTCAAGACACACTACAGTCTTACAAGACACATTCAGCTTTCAAAAACAAACTACATCTTACAGACCCCACTACCCCCCTTACAAGACCCCCATTTCAGTCTTACAAGGCTCAATGCAGTCCTTTCAAGGGCACACTACGTCTTTCAAGGGGCACCTACGCCCCTTTTTCAAGACAATCTACAGGGCTTACAAAGGGGCCACTATTTGTCTTCAAGGGAAAATATAAACTTGCAAGACACACTACCCGTCTTACAAGACAAAACTACAGTTTTTACAAACACACTACAATCTTACAAAAAATTTTTACCCCTTCCCAAAGGGACCTACTGTCCCAATAACACCCAAAAGTCTTACAAACACATACAGTCCCTTTCAAGACACACTACAGTCTTACAAGACACACTACAGCCTTACAAGACCACACTACAGTCCTCACAAGACACACTGTAGTCTTACAAGACACACTACAGTCTTACAAGACCATTGTACACTTACAAGGCACACTACTGTCTCACAATACACTACTACAGTCTTACAAGACACACTACAGTCTTACAAGACACACTACAGTCTTACAAGACACACTACAGCCTTACAAGACACACTACAGTCTCACAAGACACACTACAGTCTTACAAGGCACACTACCGTCTTACAAGACACACTACAGTCTTACAAGACACACTACAGTCTTACAAGAACACACTACAGTCTTACAACACACACTATAGTCTTACAAGACACACTACAGTCTTAACAAGACACACTACAGTCTTACAAGACACACTACAGTCTTACAAGACACACTACAGTCTTACAAGACACACTACAGCCTTAACAAGACACACTACGTCTTAAAATAGACACACTACAGTCTTACAAGACACTACAGTCTTACAAGACACACTACAGTCTTACAAGACACACTACAGTCTTACAAGACACACTACAGTCTTACAAGACACACTACAGTCTTAATAGACACACTAAAGTCTTACAAGACATACTATAGTCTTACAATACACACTACAGTCTTACAAGACACACTAGCGTCTTACAAGACACACTATAGTCTTACAAGACACACTACAGTCTTACAAGACGCATTACAGTCTTACTAGACACACTACCGTCTTACAAGACACACTACAGTCTTACAAGACACACTACAGTCTTACAAGACACACTACAGTCTTACTAGACACACTACAGTCTTACAAGACACACTAAAGCCTTAAAAGACACACTATAGCCTTACAAGACACACTACAGTCTTACAAGACACACTACAGCCTTACAAGACACACTACAGTCTTACAAGACACACTACAGTCTTACAAGACACACTGTAGTCTTACAAGACACACTACAGTCTTACAAGACACACTACAGTCCTGCAAGACACACTGTAGTCTTACAAGACACACTACAGTCTTACAAGACACACTGTTGTCTTACAAGACACACTGTAGTCTTACAAGACACACTACAGTCTTACAAGACACACTACAGTCTTACAAGACACACTACAGTCTTACAAGACACACTGCAGCTTTACAAGACGCACTACAGTCTTAATAGACGCACTACAGTCTTACAAGACACACTACAGCCTTACAAGACACACTACAGTCTCACAAGACACACTTCAGTCTTACAAGACACACTACAGCCTTACAAGACACACTACAGTCTTACAAGACACACTATAGCTTTACAAGACACACTACAGTCTTAATAGGCACACTACAGTCTTACAAGACACACTACAGTCTTACAAGACACACTACAGTCTTACAAGACACACTACAGTCTTACAAGACACACTACAGTCTTAATAGACACACTATGGTCTTACAAGACACACTACAGTCTTACAAGACACACTACAGACTTAATAGACACACTACAGTCTTACAAGACACACTACAGTCTAACAAGACAAACTACAGTCTTACAAGACACACTACAGTCTTACAAGACACACTACAGTCTTACAAGACACACTACAGTCTTACAACACACACTACAGTCTTACAAGACACACTTCAGTCTTACAAGACACACTACAGTCTTACAAGACACACTACAGTCTTGCAAGACACACTACAGTCTTACAAGACACACTGTAGTCTTACAAGACACACTACAGTCTTGCAAGACACACTGTAGTCTTACAAGGCACACTACTGTCTTACAAGACACACTACAGTCTTACAAGACATACTACAGTCTTACAAGACACACTACAGTCTTACAAGACACACTAGCGTCTTACAAGACACACTACAGTCTTACAAGACACACTATAGTCTTACAAGACACACTACAGTCTTAGAAGGCACACTACAGTCTTACAAGACACACTACCGTCTTACAAGACACACTAGAGTCTTACAAACCACACTACAGTCTTACAAGACACATCTACAGTCTTACCAGACACACTGTAGTTCTTTCAAGACACACTACAGTCTTACAAGACACACTACAGTCTTACAAGACACACTACTGTCTTACAAGACACACTACAGACTTAATAGACACACTACAGTCTTACAAGACACACTACAGTCTTACAAGACACACTACAGTCTTGCAAGACACACTACAGTCTTACAAGACACACTGTAGTCTTAGAAGACACACTACAGTCTTACAAGACACACTACAGTCTTACGAGACACACTACAGTCTTACAAGACACACTACAGTCTTACAAGACACACTACTGTCTTACAAGACACACTAGAGTCTTACAAGACACACTACAGTCTTACAAGACACACTACAGTCTTACAAGACACACTAGAGTCTTACAAAACACACTACAGTCTTACAAGACACACTACAGTCTTACAAGACACACTACAGTCTTACAAGACACACGACAGTCTTACAAGACACAGTACAGTCTTACAAGACACACTACAGTCTTACAAGACACACTACAGTCTTACAAGACACACTACAGTCTTACAAGACACACTACAGTCTTACAAGACACACTAGAGTCTTGCAAAACACACTACAGTCTTACAAGACACACTACAGTCTTACAAGACACACTGTAGTCTTTCAAGACAAACTACAGTCTTACAAGACACACTACAGTCTTACAAGACACACTACAGTCTTACAAGACACACTAGAATCTTACAAGAGGTTGCTGTTACCCTCGATGAGAGAAGGGAAGTTGCTGTTACCCTTGATGAGAGTAGGGAGGTTGTTGTTACCCTTGAGTGGGGAGGGAAGGGAGGTTGCTGTTACCCTCGATGAGACAAGGGAAGCTGCTGTTACCCTCAATAAGAGAAGGGAGGTTGCTGTTGCCCTCGATGAAAGAAGGGAGATTGCTGTTTCCCTTGATGAGAGAAGGGAGGTTGCTGTTACCCTTGATGAGAGAAGGGAGGTTGCTGTTACCACTGATGTGGAAAGGGAGGTTGCTGTTACCCTTAATGAGAGAAGGGAGGTTGCTGTTACCATTAATGTGGAAAGGGAGGTTGCTGTTACCCTTGATGAGAGAAGTGAGGTTGCTGTTACCATTGATGTGGAAAGGGAGGTTGCTGTTACCCTCGGTGAGGGAAGGGAGGTTGCTGTTACCCTTGATGTGGGAAGGGAAGTTGTTCTCACCCTTGATGTGGGAAGAATGGATGCTGTTACCCTTGATGTGGGAAGGGAGGTTGCTGTTACCCTTGATGTGGGAAGGGAGGTTGCTGTTACCCTTGATGTGGGAAGGGAGGTTGCTGTTACCCTTGATGTGGGAAGGGAGGTTGCTGTTACCCTTGATGTGGGAAGGGAGGTTGCTGTTACCCTTGATGTGGGAAGGGAGTTGCTGTTACCCTTGATGTGGAAAGGGAGGTTGCTGTTACCCTTGATGTGGGAAGGGAGGTTGCTGTTACCCTTGATGTCGGAATTGAGGTTGCTGTTACTCTTGATATCGGAAGGGAGGTTGCTGTTACCCTTGATGTGGGAAGGGAGGTTGCTGTTACCCTTGATGTGGGGAGGGAGGTTGTTGTTACCCTTGATGTGGGAAGGCAGGGTGCTGTTACCCTTGATGTGGGAAGGGAGGTTGCTGTTACCCTTGATGTGGGAAGGGAGGTTGCTGTTACCCTTGATTTGGGAAAGGAGGTTGCTGTTACCCTTGATGTGGGAAGGAAGGTTGCTGTTACCCTTGATGTGGGAAGGAAGGTTGCTGTTACGTTTGATGTGGGAAGGGAGGTTGCTGTTACCCTTGATGTGGGAAGGGAGGTTGCTGTTACTGTTGATGTGGGAAGGGAAGTTGTTGTTACCCTTGATGTGGGAAAGAAGGTTGCTGTTCCCCTTGATGTGGGAAGGAAGGTTGCTGTTACATTTGATGTGGGAAGGGAGGTTGCTGTTACCCTTGATGTAGGAAGGGAGGTTGCTGTTACTGTTGATGTGGGAAGGGAGGTTGCTGTTACCCTTGATGTAGGAAGGGAGGTTGCTGTTACCCTTGATGTGGGAAGGGAGGTTGCTGTTACCCTTGATGTGGGAAGAGAGGTTGCTGTTACCCTTGATGTGGGAAGGGAGGTTGCTGTTACCCTTGATGTGGGAAGGGAGGTTGCTGTTACCCTTGATGTAGGAAGGGAGGTTGATGTTACCCTTGATGTGGGAAGGGAGGTTGCTGTTACCCTTGATGTAGGAAGGGAGGTTGCTGTTACCCTTGATTTAGGAAGGGAGGTTGCTGTTACCCTTGATGTGGGAAGGGAGGTTGCTGTTACCCTTGATGTAGGAAGGGAGGTTGCTGTTACCCTTGATGTGGGAAGGGAGGTTGCTGTTACCCTTGATGTAGGAAGGGAGGTTGCTGTTACCCTTGATGTGGAAGGGAGGTTGCTGTTACCCTTGATGTGGGAAGGGAGGTTGCTGTTACCCTTGATGTAGGAAGGGAGGTTGCTGTTACCCTTGATGTGGGAAGGGAGGTTGCTGTTACCCTTGATGTAGGAAGGGAGGTTGCTGTTACCCTTGATTTAGGAAGGGAGGTTGCTGTTACCCTTGATGTAGGAAGGGAGGTTGCTGTTACCCTTGATGTGGGAAGGGAGGTTGCTGTTACCCTTGATGTGGGAAGAGAGGTTGCTGTTACCCTTGATGTGGGAAGGGAGGTTGCTGTTACTCTTGATGTAGGAAGGGAGGTTGCTGTTACCCTTGATGTGGGAAGGGAGGTTGCTGTTACCCTTGATGTGGGAAGGGAGGTTGCTGTTACCCTTGATGTAGGAAGGGAGGTTGCTGTTACCCTTGATGTGAGAAGGGAGGTTGCTGTTACCCTTGATGTGGGAAGGGAGGTTGCTGTTACCCTTGATGTAGGAAGGGACCTTGCTGTTACCCTTGATGTAGGAAGGGAGGTTGCTGTTACCCTTGATGTGGGAAGAGAGGTTGCTGTTACCCTTGATGTGGGAAGGGAGGTTGCTGTTAACCTTGATGTGGGAAGGGAGGTTGCTGTTACCCTTGATGTAGGAAGGGAGGTTGCTGTTACCCTTGATGTAGGAAGGGAGGTTGCTATTACCCTTGATGTAGGAAGGGAGGTTGCTGTTACCTTTGATGAGAGAAGGGAGATTGCTGTTACCCTTGATGTGGAAAGGGAGGTTGCTGTTACCATTGATGTGGAAATGGAGGTTGCTGTTACCCTTGATGAGAGAAGGGAGGTTGCTGTTACCCTCTATGAGAGAAGGGAGGTTGCTGTTACCCTCGATGAGAGAAGGGAGGTTGCTGTTACCCTCGATGAGAGGAGGTAGGTTGCTGTTACCCTCGATGAGAGAAGGTAGGTTGCTGTTACCCTTGATGTTGGAATGGAGGTTGCTGTTACCCTCGATGAGAGAAGGGAGATTGCTGTTACCCTTGATGTGGAAAGGGAGGTTGCTGTTACCATTGATGTGGAAAGGGAGGTTGCTGTTTCCCTCGATGAGAGAAGGGAGGTTGCTGTTACCCTTGGTGAGAGAAGGGAGGTTGCTGTTACCCTTGATTAGAGAAGGGAGGTTGCTGTTACCCTTGGTGAGAGAAGGGAGGTTGCTGTTACCCTTGATTAGAGAAGGGAGGTTGTTGTTACCCTTGAGTGGGGAGGGGAGGGAGGTTGCTGTTACCCTTTATGAGAGAAGGGAGGTTGCTGTTACCCTCTATTAGAGAAGTGAGGTTGCTGTTACCCTCGATGAGAAAAAGGAGGTTGCTGTTACCCTTGATGTGGGAAGGTAGGTTGCTGTTACCTTCGATGAGAGAAGGGAGGTTGCTGTTACCCTCGATGAGAGAAGGGAGGTTGCTGTTACCCTCGATGAGAGAAGGTAGGTTGCTGTTACCCTTGATGAGAGAAGGGAGGTTGCTGTTACCCTCGATGAGAGAAGGGAGGTTGCTGTTACCCAGCTCGATGAGAGAAGGTAGGTTGCCTGTTACCCTTGATGAGAGAAGGGAGGTTGCTGTTACCCTTGATGAGAGAAGGGAGGTTGCTGTTACCCTTGATGAGAGTACAAGCTGAAATCTTTCTGATTGCCTTAACTGCGGTTTTCGTTCCTTGTGTAATTTCTGCTGTGAGGGGGGGGGGGGTCAGTTTGACTGGGCTTATTTTACACCCCTGAAAACTTTCTGTGTACCTGAAAACTTGTCACCTGGTTCACCTCAGTCTTCCCCTGCCTCTCAGTTTAATGATAGTTGGAAACTCTTGCTCCTCTGCCATCCACGTTTCGTTGTGAGTTCTTCCTTCGGTCTCCTAAAGCCCATGGATAATCAGTGACTTCCCTCTTTCTCTCCCTCCCCTCCCACTTCTTTTCCCTCCAGATATCTGTATCTGTTTTCAGCTGTTCCATTGCAACTCCTGTTATCATCTCCTTTCCACCTCCTGGTTGCCTGAGAGCACTTCCTCCTGGGTCTTGTTTTGTCTCTCATCTCTTCCTGTCCCTTGTCCAGTTATTATTCCTGCTTCTATATCATTCCTTCTTCTCTTCGTCTCATGTCTCTTCAATGGCATGGAGAGCCCTCTTTTGCCTGCCATTGAAAAGCAAGACACTAAGAAGCTAACGATATCGGTGTGCATATACATAGGTGAGTATCGTATGTCTGGATACTGGCACAGTGGGATGTCAAGTTGTTGCACTGTACTCTGCAGATGTGTGTGTACTCACCTAATTGTATTCAAGTAACTGTGGTTGCAGGGATCGAGACTCAGCTCCTGGTCCCACCTCTTCACTGATCACTACTAGATCCTCTCTCTCCCTGCTCCTTGAGGTTTGTCATACTTCGTCTTAAAGCTATGTATGGTTCCTGCCTCCACTACATCACTTGCTAGACTATTCCACTTCCTGACAACTCTATGACTGAAGAAATACTTCCTAACGTGTGTGTGTGTGTGTGTGTGTACTCACCTAATTGTACCCCACCTAATTGGGTTGCAGGGTCGAGACTCAGCACCTGGCCCCGCCTCTTCACTGATCGCTACTGGATCCTCTCTCTCTCTGCTTCCTGAGCTTTGTCATACCTCTTCTTAAAACTATGTATGGTTCCTGCCTCCACTACTTCACTTGCTAGGCTATTCCACTTGCTGACAACTCTATGACTGAAGAAATACTTCCTAACATCCCTGTGACTCGTCTGAGTCTTCAGCTTCCAGTTGTGACCCCTTGTCCCTGTGTCCCCTCTCTGGAACATCCTATCTCTGTCCACCTTGTCTATTCCCCGCAGTATCTTGTATGTCGTTATCATGTCTCCCCTGACCCTTCTGTCCTCCAGTGTCGGCAGTCCGATTTCCCTTAAACCTTTCCTCGTACGACATTCCCTTGACTCGGGGACTACCCTTTGTTTGCAAACCTTTGTTTGCAAAAAGGGCTATTCTACCTCCTTCGAGAGGTAGAATAGGATTTGACGAATCACATCTAACTGAGATAATTACTTTCAGAGACACTGGCAGCTATCTCACGTTATTAAGAGAAGATGTACTGACCATAACTGACGATACCTATTGCAAGATAGATGTATTGTTAGAAGCCTATGGAGGGGCTGTTATAAAAGTGCCTCTGCACAAAGTTTATATTGAAACAAGCTATTATACTGGTTATATTTCAGTGGGTATATCCAGTGGTGTATTTCCCATCAGGTCAGTGGACTTGTTGATAGGGAACGATATCCTTCATGCTGGTATATGTAAAGAACCACTTGTGATTGATAACAACACTGATGATAATTATGCCATTGAAGCTTGTAGAGAGAAACCTATTTTATTTCCTCTCAGCGCAATTACTAGAGCTATGTCAAAGATACAACAATCATCCTTGTCTCCTGTTGAGTTAGTTGATGACAATGATTTGGGCTTGAATATGTTGTTTAGTGACGCTCTGCGCCCAAGATCATTAACACTGACTCCCCCCGGTCATCAACCTAGTCAGGATACAACTGACGTTAAATTTCTAACTCATGATGATTTAATCAAGGATCAGTTTGTTGATCAGTCACTGGAAAGACTGAGAGATATAGCAGTTACTGAGAGTGAAGAAAAGGGATCTCGATAATTGTTACTATTAATAGTAACGGTGTACTGATGGAGAAAAATACATGTAAGTTGTCAGCTGATAGTGTTTCCACCACAGTCAAGCATTTCGTACTGTTACCAGTTACATTTCGTGAACAAGCCATTGTTTTTTGCTCACAATAGTCCCATAGGAGGACATTTGGGTGTCAACAAGACACTCGGTAAACTGGCAAAACATTTTACTTGGCCAAAATTGAAGGAAACAGTAGATGATCATGTGTGATGTTTGCCACGTGTGCCCAAGTGACAGGCAAGCCAGCACACCACACCTCCACCTAACACCTCTCACTGAGTTCATTAGTAGCAAAGTTCAGTTCATATGGACTACTGATTGTTCAGACTCGTTCAAAAGGTTGAAGCATCTGCTTTCCTCTGCTCCAGTGTTGAGTCCTAATTTCAATCTTTCCATCTTTTTACATATAGATGCGAGTTGTTATGCAGTGGGTGCTGTGCTGCTCCAACAGTCAACATCCACTGATATTCTCCATCCTATATGTTACTATTCATCTAAGCTCAAACGACACCAGAAAAATTATGCCACTATTGAGAAAGAGGCTCTAGCTCTTGTGGTGTCCTTAGAACATTTTGACATGTATTTGGGCACTTCCCCATTTAAAATTAACGTTTTTTCAGACCACAATCCACTCACTTATATTAACACCATGAAAAGTAAAAATGCTAGGATCATGAGGTGGGCCCTCAGAATCCAACCTTATTCTATTAGTATAAAACACATAAGTGGTCATTGTAATGTAATTGCTGACGCTCTGTCACGTCCTTAATAATTATCAGTTACATTAAATTAAAGTAATTTTATGCCCAAATACCTTTTGTTACTTGCTATGTCAAATTCAGTAAAGTAACTTAATCCCTCCAGCCCATATTAACTATATATACTCATGTCATGTCTAATTATTATATTTATGTATTCACAGTATTGTTGTGTGAGGAGGAGACAAGCTGAGTGTTGAGTGGGTAGTGTGGTGCGGGTGATGTACTGCGTGACGCAACACTGTCCTGTCGCAGACCCCCCCCCTTCACTACACACCTTAAGCTGTTTCATACTCAGATGTTCACACTGCCTCGCATTCCACAACCACTACTTAAGAGTGGAATGCAGTCTCCTCTACTATGATCGAGCCTCAACGTGCCCTCCTTGTCAGTGCTATCCTGTCTCTACACTGATGTACATAACCACGAGTATGCAGAGATACGATACTGTGTACTGCCCTAGTACTAGGGGCATATCCTAGTGACAGACGCTGTGAAATTGTAGAGGTGCTTGGCACAAGAGAGACTTTGATTAATATTTATATTAAATTGTATTGATATGAGTAATCAGTAATAATGTGAAAGACATTAATGCAACTCCTAGTGCGACCGTCTGTCGTGTTGGGGGGGTGTTGCAACCCCTGAATGGGTTTCAATGATTATTATGTATATATATAATGTATATTACCTTTTCATTTAATTTTATATTGCTTATATTTGCGATAATAGCTAAATCGTAAATGTATGACTTTATATTATTATTTGACTGTTATATTGTTATTTGACTTATGTTGTTAGGATGTACATAAGATGTGCTCAGTTCAAGTCTTGATTGTCAAACTACTGTAATTACGCTTGTCGCTCGTTATACTGGGCCCGGCTTCTGAGCTGTGCTGTCCACGGGGCTATCACGTGATCGAGGGGGGGGTCCTCACCTCTCGTGAAGTATTCAGTCTGCTCTAGACTCGCTTGGTGGTTGGACAGATTGTCTGTCTCATTATTCTTGTTAGTTCTGTAGAACTCTGTTCACAGAACATTGTATAGACTCGTGATTTTCGACGTTGTACTGAGTTGTGTGTCACATAAACACTCTGAGCATCTCAGGTCCCGAGCTGTAGCTTATGACCTAATTTTGTACTGGTTTCTGTGTATTGTCACAGTCAGGGTTTTTCCTATGCTGAACTTAGATTCAGTAGTATGGGAGTTTTGTAACTTTTTGTGGAGGATCTGCTGATGGTCCCTACTTAGTGTCGTTATATTATCTCCTTGATCCTGATTGTGTCGCAGTCGCTTGTTATATGGCTATTGGGCTTAGCATTCTTTTCATTGTTCAAGCAGACTGTTCTGGTTGCCAGTCGGTCAAGAAGTTATTTTATTTGAGGACTTTGTCAGTCACTTGTTAAGTCTAGTCGAGTCGTGAGACATAGCGAACTACTTAGAGCACTTACACGCATACACAAACTTGTACATATTTGTAATATCTTATTAAATGTTAATGTACCAGACGGTACTTAAGAATTATAAATGTGATATGTGCTTTCAGCACAATAATATTGAACTCGAGAGATTGATTTTATTTTGATTGCTGTGATTAATTTAATTTGATAATATACCTCTAGACAACTTAATGATTAATAAATTTATTAAATTTTAATTTCTCTAGTTAGCAGCCTACCAGTTGTAATCCTGAAGCACTATTGAATACTGAATTTTAAGGATAATTGGACAAGGATACTGATACTTGTTACAAAACCCCAGTAACGGGCGGATGCTAGAAGGGCAGCCCTTTTCTAGTATTCACTGGAATCTCTAAGCTTTTAGAATAGTTTTTTTTTTTTGTAACAAGCCAGTCAAAAACAAAGGAAGGGAGCACTGCAAGAGCTAGATCCCCCACAGGGGGAAGCAAGCGCACAATGCGTGAAAGGGAAGGGTGAAAAAAAATAAATGAAGAAGGAACAGAAACACGAACGGGAGAGGAAATCAACCAGAGGAGAAAAGGAAAGGGAAAGGGGAAGGGAAGAAAAAAAGAAAGAAAAAATGAGGATGTTTTTTTTTGGTATTTCAGTTTCTTTACTTTTATGCTGTTATCTGTTTTTTTATACTGTAAGGTTTAGGATAAACACGTGTAAAACACAAACACTTGTTTTTTTCCCCCAAAATTTTTGGCATAAAAAACACGGTTGAAGTCGGTCTTCATAAGTCGAGCAGGTCTAAGTCGAGGGTAGGTGATATGACCAAAACAGTAAAAGGGGTTAAAACTTTATAAAAGGGATTAGGGATAATTTAGTTAACTGGTCTTTTACCAAAATTAGGCAAAACACAGTAATAATAATCTTTAAAATGAAAATCATGTCGAGCTTTATCAGATTAATTTTTTTAAATTTATTTTTTTTATTTTTTTAGTAATTTGGCATACATACAGTGGTACAAAAAATCAGGTAAAGCAGCATCCAAAGCCCACTTATATGCTAGCATTACTGGCTGGTTAAAATGATTAATAACGTCATAATAAAAAGAAACTCACAAGGACTTTTCAACTTCCCATTTAAATTTTTCATCAGAGGGTTTCACCAGTAATTGTGTCAATAAGTATGTGGTGGTTGAATCTTCCAGTGCCCAGTAAGGTGATGGTGGTGGTTGAATCTTCAGTGTCAGAGGTGATGGTGGTGGTTTTTTAATCTTCCAGTGTCAGTAAGGTGATGGTGGTGGTTGAATCTTCCAGTTCAGTAAGTGATGGTGAGGGTTTGAATCTTCCATGTCATAAGGTGATGGTGGTGGTTGAATCTTCCAGTGTCAAGAAGGTGATGGTGATGTTGAATCTCCATTCATAAGGTGAATGGGAGTTGAATCTTCCAGTTGCAGTAAGGTAATGTGATGTTTGAATCTTCCAGTTCAGTAAGGTGATGGTGATGGTGGTTTCCTTCAGTGTCAGTAAGGTGATGGTGAGGTTGAATCTTCCAGTGTCATAAGGTGAGGTGAGGTTAATCTTCCAGGTCAGTTAAGGTGATGGTGAAGGGAATCTTCCAGTGTCAGTAAGGTGAGGTGGTGGTTGAACTTCCAGTGTAGTAAGGTGATGGTGGTGATTGAATCCCCAGTGTCAGAAGGTGATGGTGAGTTGAATCTTCCAGTGCAGTAAGGTGATGGGGTGGTTGAATCTTCAGTGTCAGTAAGGTGATGGTGATGGTTGAATCTTCCAGTGTCATAAGTGATGGTAATGGGTTGAACTTCCAGGGGTCAGAAAGAAAATGGGGGTGGTTGAATTTTTCCAGTGTCAGTAAGTGAGGTGGTGGTTGAATCTTCCATGTCAGTAAGGTGATGGTGATGGTTTGAATTTCCCAGTGTCAGTAAGTGATGGTGGTGGGAATCTTCCATGCAGTAAGGGATGGGGGTTTGAATCTTCCATGTCAGTAAGGGATGGTGATGGTTGAATCTTCCAGTGTCATAAGGTGATGGTGATGGTTGAATCTTCCAGTGTCAATAAGGTGAGGTGATGTTGAATCTTCAGTTCAGTAAGGTGATTGGGTGGTTGAATCTTCCCCCATGTCAATAAGTGATGGTGATGTTGAATCTTCCAGTGTCCAGTAAGGGAAATGGTGATGGTTAATCTTCAGTGTCATAAGGTGATGGTGGTGGTTGAATCTTCCAGTGTCAGTAAGGTGATGGTGGGGGTTTGAATCTTCCAGTGTCAGTAAGGTGATGGTGAGGGTTTGAATCTTCCAGTGTCAGTAAGGTGATGGTGATGGTTGAATTTTCCCAGTGTCAATAAGGGAGGTGATGGTTGAATCTTCCAGTGTCAGTAAGGTGATGGTGGTGGTTGAATCTTCCAGTGTCAATAAGGTGATGGTGATGGTTGAATCTTCCAGGTCAGAAAGGGTGTGGTGTGGTTGAATCTTCCAGTGTCATAAGGTGATGGGATGGTTGAATCTTCCAGTGTCAATAAGGTGAGGGTGATGGTTGAATCTTCCAGTGTCAGTAAGGTGATGGTGATGGTTAATCTTCCAGTGTCAGTAAGGTGATGGTGGTGGTTGAATCTTCCAGTGTCAGTAAGGTGATGGTGGGGGTTTTGAATCTTCCAGTGCCCAGTAAGGTGATGGTGATGGTTGAATCTTCCAGTGTCAGTAAGGTGATGGTGGTGGTTGAAATCTTCCAGTGTCAGTAAGGTGATGGTGGTGGTTGAATCTTCCCAGTGTCAGTAAGGTGAGGGTGATGGTTGAACTTCCAGTGTCAGTAAGGTGATGGTGATGGTTGAATCTTCCAGTGCCCAATAAGGTGATGGTGATGGTTGAATTTTCCAGTGTCAGTAAGGTGATGGTGGTGGTTGAATCTTCCAGTGCCAGTAAGGTGATGGTGATGGTTGAATCTTCCAGTGTCAGTAAGGTGATGGTGATGGTTGAATCTTCCAGTGTCAATAAGGTGATGGGATGGTTGAATCTTCCAGTGTCAGTAAGGTGATGGGGGTGGTTGAATCTTCCAGTGTCAATAAGGTGATGGTGATGGTGAATCTTCCAGTGTCAGTAAGGTATGGTGATGGTTGAATCTTCCAGTGTCAAAAAGGGGTGTGGTGGGGGGTTGAATCTTCCAGTGTCAGTAAGGTGATGGTGGTGGTTAAAAATCTTCCAGTGCCCAGTAAGGTGTTGGTGGGGTTTTGAATTTTCCCAGTGTCAGTAAGTATGGTGGTGGTTAAATTCTTCCAGTGTCAGTAAGGTGATGGTGGTGGTTGAATCTTCCAGTGTCAAAAAAGGTGATGGTGATGGTGAATCTTCCAGTGTCAGTAAGGTGATGGTGAGGGTTGAATCTTCCAGTGTCAGTAAGGTGATGGTGGTGGTTGAATCTTCCAGTGTCAGTAAGGTGATGGTGGTGGTTGAATCTTCCAGTGTCAGTAAGGTGATGGTGGTGGTTGAATCTTCCAGTGTCAAAAAGGTGATGGTGGATGGTTGAATCTTCCAGTGTCAGTAAGGGATGGTGGTGGTGTTGAATCTTCCATTTGTCAGTAAGGTGATGGTGGTGGTTGAATCTTCCAGTGTCAAATAAGGGAGGTGATGGTTTGAATCTTCCAGTGTCAGTAAGGTGATGGTGATGGTTGAACTTCCAGTGCCCAAAAAGGTGATGGGAGGGGTTGAATCTTCCAGTGTCAATAAGGTGATGGTGATGGTTGAATCTTCCAGTGTCAGTAAGGTGATGGTGATGGTTGAATCTTCCAGTGTCAGTAAGGTGATGGTGGTGGTTGAATCTTCCAGTGTCAGTAAGGTGATGGTGATGGTTGAAATCTTCCAGTGTCAGAAGGTGATGGGGTGTTGAATCTTCCAGTGTCAGTAAGGTGATGGGAGGGTTTGAATCTTCCAGTGTCAGTAAGGTGATGGTGATGGTTGAATCTTCCAGTGTCAGTAAGGTGATGGTGGTGGTTGAATCTTCCAGTGTCAGTAAGGTGATGGTGATGGCTGTATCTTCCAGTGCGCACTGCACTGAAAGTGGTGCACTGCACCATAAGTGGTGCACTGCACCATAAGTGGTGCACTGCACCGAAAGTGGTGCACTGCACCATAAGTGGTGCACAGTATCCCAGTGATAATAATAAAATAGCAAGCCCACTCAAACAAAACGTATTAACCAATAACCAATTTGTAGAAAAAAAATTATTACAGAAATTGAAAAAACTTATACAGTGGTCCCTCGCTTTTCGTAGTTCTCGGTAATCATAAATTTCGCCAATCATAGGGGTATTTTCGTATAAACATGGACTCGCTTTTCATAGGTTGACTCGCGAGTCGTTGTTCGTCTGGGACGCATACCCATGGCGTGAGCCGTGGTGGCAGCCAGTCTGGCATTGTTTACCAGTGAGCGAAGGTTCCCTAACATGCTCCAGCGAAATATTTCATAATATTCCATTTATTTTAGTGCTTGCAAGTACTAAATAAGCTACCATGGCTCCAAAGAAAGCTCTTAGTGCGAAGCCTGTGGTAAAGAAGGTGAGAAATACGATTGAATTTAAGAAAACCATCATTAACAATATAAAAGTGGAAACAAGTGTGGTCGAACTGTCCAGGATGTATAAGAAACCCTACACAACCTTATTTTTCCATAGTGGCCAAGAAAAAGGAAATCAAGGATGCTGTTGTTGCAAAGGGAGTAACTATGCTGACAAAATGAGATCACCAGTATGGAAGAGGTTGAGAAGTTATTATTGGTGTGGATAAATGAGAAACAATTTGCAGGAGATACTCTTATGACTTCGATTATTTGGGGAAAAGGCTAGGCAGTTGCATGAAAAATTTGGTAAAGAAATTGCCTGCAAATAGTGGGGGAATGTTAGTGAATTTAAGGCCAGCAAAGGCTGGTTTGAGAGATTTAAAGAACCGTACTGGCATACACAGTGTCGTAAGGCAGGGTGAGGCTGCCAGTTCAGACCACAAGGCGGCTGAAAAATATTAGCAAGAATTCTAGGAGTACATAGAGGCTTAAGGACTGAAACCTGAACAAGTGCTCAATTGTGACGAAACAGGCCTCTTTTGGAAAAAAAATGCCAAAGAGGACCTTCATTACACAAGAGGAAAAGGTAATGCCAGGACACAAGCCTATGAAAGACAGGCTAACACTAATGTTCTGTGCTAATGCTAGTGGGGATTTCAAAGTGAAGCCATTACTAGTATACCATTCAGAAAATCCCAGAGTTTTCAGGAAAAACAATGTTATGAAGAGTAAATTATGTGTATTTTGAAAATCTAATAGTAAGGCATGGGTCACGAGGGAAATTTTCGTCGAGTGGTTCAATGAAGTGTTTGGCCCTAGTGTGAAGGAGTATCTCCCTGAAAAGAAATTGGATCTCAAGTGCCTGCTAGTAATGGACAATGCACCGCTCATCCTCCGAACTTTGGATGACCTAATTTTTGGAGGAGTTTGGGTTCATCACAGTAAGTTCATGCCCCCGAATACCACTCCTCTCCTCCAGCCCATGGACCAGCAGGTCAGTGCAAACTTTAAAAAACTCTACACAGAAGCAATGTTCCACAGGTGCTTGACTGTGACCACAGACACTCACTTGACCCTAAGGGAATTTTGGAGAGAACACTTCAGCATCCTCCATTAAATAACCCTTATAGGTATGGCTTGGGGGGGAGTGACTACCAGGACTTTGAACTTCTTGCCTGGAGAAAATTGTGGCCGATTGTGTCGACAAGAGGGATTTTGAAGGTTTGGGACTGACCCTGATGAGCCTTTTGTCGTTGTAAAATCAATTGTGGCACTGGGGAGTTCCATGGGGATGGATGTGAGTTTTGGAGGATGTGGGAAGAAATTGGTGGAAAGACCACAACGAAAAAGCTTACCACTGAGGAGCTGCAAGAGCTTCGCAGGAACAGCAACACATTCGCAGCTCAGAATCTTGCTGCAGAGGAGGAGGAAGAGAGATGGAAGAAGGTGCCCTTTTTCAGAATTAAAGATTTTTACTATGTGGGTAAGATGGAAAGCTTTATGGAGAAACTCACCCTAACAAGGATGTTGCAAGCCATATTTTGGCAACATGTTTCAGTGACAAAGTCTTGGGCCATTTTAGGGAAGTGTTAAAGAGAAAAAAGAGAAACAGAGCTCTCTCCACAGTTTTTTTTGCGAGACAGGACTCCATTGACTCTCAAGGTGGTCCTAGTGGCATTAAGAAACAGAGAAAAACAAGCAACCCCAGAAAAGCAATTGGTACCTGAGGTGTTGAAAGGAAGGGATTCCCTTTCCACACTTAAACAATCCACTCCCCTCTCCTCCTCCAGTCCCCCATACACTACGAAGAATCTCCAATAAATGTAAGTGTTATGCTGTTAATGTTTCATTCATCATTTCCCATTGTATTGTTTATGTACTACATGTATATTTCATGTAAAAAATTTTTTTGTTTTAATACTTTTGGGTGTCAGGAACGGATTAATTGTATTTACATTATTTCTTATGGGGAAAATTGATTCGTAAATCGTAAATTTCGTTTATAGTAACGGCTCCAGGAACGGATTAATTACGAAAAACAAGGGACCACTGTCGATAGAAATGAATTTTACTGAGAATAAATAAAAAAAAGCAGCAATCATTTTTAGTGATTTTATTTCATGTACATTTTTTAGTGAATATCATCTTCTTACATATTAATATGTTTTCAGTTAAAAAAAATTCAGTGGTGATGATGAAAACATCCAAAGAAACTGCCTTTGTGTTGACTAAAAAAATGGAAACTTTTCTCTTACGGAAAAGAAATCGTTAAGCCTCGTCTCCAAATGCAGTGGTACCTCAGGATACGATCTTAATTAGTTCCAGAAGGCTGTTCGAGTGCCAATACCGAATGAATAATGTAAATTTGACTAATCTGTTTCAGACCCCCAAAAATATACTTACAAGAGCACTTACATAAATGCACTTACATAACTGTTCGAATTTTGAGCTGTTTGTATCCCGAGGTACCACTGTATTTGCAAGATGTCTCCTCCTCAAGCTATTGTTATGGAGTACATACAAGGCATAACACTAAATAAGTTTTTAAAAACAAGTACTTGTCAAGAGGGTTTGAAGACACATAGTGCCGCTGCTGCTGCACTCGCCAACTTCCACGATTCAGGTTTTGCTCACTTAGATCTCCACACTAATAACATCATCGTGGATAATCCGAATATGGCGCTAGCTACAGTGTCGCCTGATTGATCTTGATTTGTCTAAAAGGCTTACTAAAGATTTTGATCATAGCATCAAGTACACATTAAAGGTTAAAGGATCTATAAAACCTTAAACTAATAAAAATATTGATATACGAGTTCAAAAATTCAAAAGAAAAATGAACATCCATATAGTATATCCTTTGGTTTCATATCTAGCAAGATAATTAATTAAAAAACAATAGAAATGGACCAGTTGGACTGCTGCATGTGTTTCTCCATTCTTTTGTTTTTTAAAAATTAAGTTTCTAGAAGGAAGACCTTTAAGAATATTCAAATTATTTTTCCATCCAACATTTTTGTTATTATTTTAATCATAACAGAATTTTCCTAGCCCAACATAGAGTAGGTCCTGGTTTAGAGAGACATGTAAGCAACTCCACGACTTATTTACTAGAAAATGTTTTGGTCCTGAGACCTTAATCAGCAGAGTTTTAAGGCCAAGGTTCAAAACGTTTTAATAAAATGTCCTGGTTTTTACTTATTTGACTAACAAAAGACTTTTAGTTGTGTGATCTTACTTGACAGATTGTTCCAATCATCTGCAACTGTGGGAAACAAGTACCTAGCTACATGTCCTCTAAATCAAAACTGAATCTAATTCTTAGAAAGATCTGGGTAAAGTTCTACAAGTGGGAATGGTTGGTTTATAGAAGGACAGGCCTAGTTTGTGCCAGTAGGCCTGCTGCAGGCCTAGTTTGTGCCAGTAGGCCTGCTGCAGGCCTGTTTTTGTGCAGAGGGCTTTCTTGTGGAAAGTTTGCTTTAGTTATTTCAAATTAATTCTTGTGGAAAATAGTATAAAGCATAGTTAAGGACATTTAATGAAGGAATGTTCACCAAGAGTGACTTTTACAGTCTTAATGGAGAGATAACTAAGATAGTGTCATGCAACTATCTTAATGGAGAGATAACTAAGATAGTGTCATGCAACTATCTTAATGGAGAGATAACTAAGATACCTGAGTGTCATGCAACTACCTTAATGGAGAGATAACTAAGATACCCGAGTGTCATGCAACTACCTTAATGGAGAGATAACTAAGATACCCGAGTGTCATGCAACTACCTTAATGGGAGAATAACTAAGATACCCAGTGTCCATGCAACTACCTTAATTTGGGGAGATAACTAAAATAAATGAAGATGCCCGAGTGTCGTGCAACTACCTTAATGGAGAGATAACTAAGAATAATGAAGATGCCCGAGTGTCGTGCAACTACCTTAATGGAGAGATAACTAAGAATAATAAAGATACATGATGTTTGTGCAACACCCCTTTAATGGAGAGATAACTAAAGAATAATGAGATACATGAGTGTCATGCAACACCTTAATGGAAGATAAAATAAGAATAATAAAGAATACATGAGTGTCGTGCAACTACCTTAATGGGGAAAATAAACTAAGAATAATGAAGATACATGAGTGTCATGCAACTACCTTAATGGAGAGATAACTAAGAATAATAAAGATACATGAGTGTCGTGCAACTACCTTAATGGAGAGATAACTAAGAATAATGAAGATACATGAGTGTCGTGCAACTACCTTAATGGAAAAGATAACTAAGAATAATGAAAATACATGATGTCATCAACTACCTTAATGGAGAGATAACTAAGAATAATAAAGATACAAAAATGAGGTCGTGCAACTACCTTAAAAGGAGAGATAACTAAGAATAATGAAGATCACCAGAGTCGTGCAACTACCTTAATGGAGAGATAACTAAGAAAATGAAGATGCCGAGTGTCGTGGGAAAATACCTTTAAAGGAGAGATAACTAAAATAATAAAGATACATGATTTCGTGCAACTACCTTAATGGAGAGATAACTAAAATAATGAAGATACATGAGTGTCATGCAACTACCCTTAATGGAGAGAAACTAAGAAAAAAAAAAAAGATACATGAGTGTCGTGCAACTACCTTAATGGAGAGATAACTAAGAATAATGAAGATACATGAGTGTCATGCAACTACCTTAATGGAGAGATAACTAAGAATAATAAAGATACATGAGTGTCGTGCAACTACCTTAATGGAGAGATAACTAAGAATAATAAAGATACATGAGTGTCGTGCAACTACCTTAATGGAGAGATAACTAAGAATAATGAAGATACATGAGTGTCATGCAACTACCTTAATGGAGAGATAACTAAGAATAATGAAGATAAAATGAGTGTCTGCAACTACCTTTTAAACATCAATTTCTTGTTCCTACCTACGAGTTCCCCTAACTTTCCTCAGTAAAGTGATGAAGTTGATGATGAATATGATGACAATATTATACATTTTCCATTTCAATAACTATTTTAAAACAGAGAACCACACAAAATCAGTTAAAGAAAGTGTCCAAACTCATGTTACTGTGGAAAGTCATGTCATGGATCAAGGCTGAGATGCATGATACTGATGCATGATAGTCATGCAAGGGTCACCATTAATGATGAATTGAAATGATTTTCACAGTGAATATAAAACAATGAATGTTTGACACAGTACAAGATGCATTTTTGAAATATACAAAATATTTTTTTTTTATTTTTGTGGGGGTAAAAGGCAGATATTTTGATAAATGTCAAAACCTTACCATCTTATTTTTCCTTTTTTTTTTTGGAGGGGGGCAGGGGGGGCAGGAATGAAGATAAGATATATTAAAATATATCAATCTCACAAAAAAATTGGATTAGCCATGTTCCATCAGTAGAAAGTGTCCAAACAACTTTTCCCAGTGCCATTATGTGCCTCACTGTTGCCATACCTCATTTTTAGCTACTTAGAGTACACCAAAAATGAGCGAATTCAGACGATAAATAACGACAGGATGAATGCCCCTTAAATCACCACTTACATTGCTGCACAACAAAGAGTCTGAACTTGACTGGCTTGTGTCCTGACAATAACTTCTCCTCTTGAGTGATACAGGTTCTGTTTGCCACTTTATTCCAAAATAAACTTCATCACAATTGAACACTTGTTGGGGAATAAAATCCTCAGCCTCTACATAGTCATTAAAGTCACTGATACATTTCTTGGTAGGAAGTCCTGTTTGTTTGGTCGAGTGCCGAGCAAACAGTCGACTACCGAGCAAGTTTTTTACCAAACAAATTGTTCGAGTTGGGAACTGTTTGAGTACTAAGGTACTACTTTTACATTTAAAACCATGACTACAATACTGTACATAATACCATGACTACAATGTACACAAACATGACTACAACACTGTACACAATACCATAACTACAATGTACACAATACCATGTCTAAAACACTGTAAACAATACCATGACTACAGCACTGTACATAATAACATGACTACAGCACTGTGCACAATACCGTGACTAAAATGTACATAATACCAAGACTACAATGTACATAATACAATGACTACAATGTACATAATACCATGACTACAATGTACATAAAACCATGACTACAATGTACATAATGCCACATCTACAATGTACATAACGCCATGACTACAATGTACATAATACCATGACTAAAATATACATAATACAATGACTACAATGTACATAACATCATGACTACAATGTACATAATACCATGACTACAATGTATATAACATCATCGTTACCATGTACATAATACCATAATTACAAATTACACAATATCATGACTACAATGTACACAACATCATGTCTACAATGTACACAATACCATGACTACACTGTACACAACATCATGACTACAATGTTCATAACATCATGACTACAATGTACACAATACCTGACCCACAATGTACAAATACCATGACTACAATGTTCATAAAAATCATGCTACAATGTACACAATACCATGACTACAATGTACATAACATCATGACTACAATGTACACAAAAACCATGACTACAATGTACACAATACCTGACTACATAGTACACAACATCATGACTACAAAAGTACATAACATGACTGCAATGTTTCACAATACCATGATACAATTACACAACATAATGGTCTAAATGTACACAACATATGACTACAATTAACACAATACCATGACTACAAGTACACAACATAATGACTACAAAGTACATAAAAATCATGATACAATGTACACAATAACCATGACTACAATGTACATTAACATCATGACTACAATTACATAATCTGACTACAATGTCCACAAAACATGACTAATGTACACAACATTTATGACTACAATGTACACAAAAATCATGACTACAATGTACACAACATCTTTACTCAATGTTACACAACATCATAGACGACAATGTACACAAATCATGAGTACAATGTACAAATTCATGAGTACAATGTAATCTTCTGACTATGTACAAAACATCATGAGTTACTATGTACACAACATCATGACTACAATGTTCTCTAAACATCATGACTACAATGTACACAAACATCATGATTACAATGTACAAATATAATGACTATCAATGTACACAACATATGACTACAATGTACACAACTCATGAGTACAATGGTCCACTAATTGAGTACATTTACACTCATGAATATGTAAACAACTCATGTGTACAATGTACAACAACATCCATGGACTACATGTCCCAATGGGTTCCTACACAGAAGACAGCAAGGAAATGAGTGAGCTCCTCAAGTCCAAATAAGACGCCAGTTTTTAGCAAGCCGCTAACCAGACTGGCGAGTCGAAGATCAAAATTGAATTTATTATGGAGAAAGCCACAAATTTGATTAAACACAAGCCTATCGAAGTTATCCTGACGCCAAAGATTTCGAACAGGCGATAAATGACATGACCATGCACTCTGCGCCAGGGCCAGGACTCATGGAACTCTGTGTTCATCAAGAACTGCAAGAAGGCCCCTATCACGAGCCTTTTCCATTCCTATGGGGGAGGGAGCATGGACAAGGGGGTGTCCCACAGTACTAAAAACAACAGAATAGCCCCATTCCACAAAGGGGGGCAGTAAAGAATCAGCAAAGAACTACGAGACCAATAGCACTAAACATCCCATTATCCCCATTAAAAATCCTTGAAGGGTCCTAAGAAGCAAGATCACCACCATCTTGAAACCCATCAGTTAACACCACCCCAGGGAACATGGGTTTAGAACAGGTCGCTCCTGTCTGTCTCAAACTATTGGATCACTACGTCAGGTCCCTAAATAGAACTAGAAAGACAAAAAGAAATGCAGATGTAATATTATACCGACTTTGCATAAGCCCTTCAACAAGTGTTGACCACGGAGTGGTATTTGCGCACAAAATGCGTGCTAGGTATAACAGGGATAAGTCGGTCGATGGTTCTATAATTTCCTCACAACAGAACACTGAGAGTAGTCGTCAACAGAGTAAAGTCCGAGGCATGCTTCGGTGAAAAGCTCTGTTTTACAAGGGGCCTCAGTTACTCGCTCCCATCTTGTCTCATCATCCTCTTATCCCGTCATAGACAAGGATGTCCAGCCACAGCACCGTGTCTTCCATTGGCAGATGAACCCGAATCTGCATGGACAGTGTTCTTCCTTTGCGAACACTGCAAGGCTCCAGGCGGACATCAACCAAATCTTTCAGGGGCTGCAGAAAACATTATGAAGATCAACGATGAGAATTTCATTAAATCTGATTTGGGTAAACATGAGGAAATTAATCTTCATTCAGAGTACAAAAAAATTTGGCCACAAAATAAGAGCGAAACACCATGTCAAAGAACTGGGACTGATTCATGTAGAGGATCTCACCTTCAAGGACCATAACATTGTATCAATCGGCATCTGCTAGGAAAAATGACAGGTGGATAATGAGAACCTTCAAAATAGGGAGGGCCAAGCCATGTGGGACAAACTCTTTGGTCACTTGTCCATCTGGCTGGAATTATTGCTGCCACACTAACAGCCACCTTTCAAGGCAGGTGAAATTGCGACCTAGAAAATGTACAGAGTACTTTCACGGCTCGCGCATACCGGAGATATAAACTCCTCAAATTACTGGGAGCGGCTTTGAGGTTCCTAAACCTGTATTTCACTGGAATGCAGGAGGGGAGAGGATACATGATTATAAACACCTGGAAAATCCTAGAGGGGTTGTACCGAACTTTGCACTCGAAAATTCACTCACTACGAAAGCAAACGACTTGGCAGACGATGCACCATACCCCAATGAAAAGCTGGGGTGTCACTATGCACGTTAAGAGACCATTCATTAAGTGTGGGGGCCGATACTGTTCAACTGCTCCCAGCACACATAGGGGGATTACCAACAGACCTCTGGCAAGTCTTCAAGTGGCATGACAAGCACCTAAAGGCTGTTCCTGATCAGCCGGGCTGTGGCTCGTACGTTGGTTTGTGTGCAGCCAGCGCAGAACAGCCTGGTTGATCAGGCTCTGATCCACAGGCGGCCTGGTCACCAGACCGGGGCCGGGCGGGGGCGTTGGACCCCGGAACTTCTCCAGGTAATCTCCAGGATACTTACAATGTACTCAAAAATCATGACTACAATGTACACAACTTCATGGGACTGACACAAGTACAAACATCATGACTACCAATGTTACACAACATAATGTCTACAATGTACCAACCTCATGACTACAATGCACCACATACCATGATACATGTACCACAAATACCATGACTACAATGTAAGTACATAACTCATACTTACAATTTACACAATACCATGACTAACAATGTAATGTACATAAAATCATGACTACTATGTACACACATCATGGACTTACAATCGTACACAATACCAAGACTAATGTACACAATACCATGGGTCTTCATGTATGTACCTAACATCCATGACTACAATGTACACCAAACCAATGACTACAAGTAATGTACATTATATCTGAATACAATGTACGCATATCATGACTCAATGTACACAATACATGACTACAGGTTACATAACTATCATGACTACAATGTACACAATACCATGATACTAATGTTACATACATCATGACTACAATGTACACAATACCAAGACTACAATGTACATAACATCATGATTACATGTACACATCATCATGACTACAATTGTTACACAATACCATGACTACAATGTACATAACATCTTGACTACTTGTACACACATTTCATGACTACAATGTACTTAACATCATGGTACAATGTACACATAACATCATGACTACAATGTACACAAACATCAATGACTACATTGTACACAACATCATTGACTTACAATGTACACAATACCATGACTACATTGTATCAATACCATGACTACAATGTATATGACACAACACCATGTTTACAATGTAATGAAACATCATGCCTACCATGTACACAAATACCATGACTACAATGTACATAACATCATGACTACAAATGTACACAATACCATGACTACAAATGTACATAACATCTTGACTACAATGTATACAACTTCATGACTACAATGTCAAATAACATCATGGCTACAATGTACACAACACATGACTACAATGTACACAACATCATGCTACAATGTACACAAACCATGACTACAATGTACACAATACCTGACTACAATGAATGCACAACATCATGATCAATTAAAAAACATCATGATTTCAATGACCACAACCAGACACATGTACACATCAACTAAAGTACACAACACATGACTACAAAAGTACACAACATATACAATGTACCATCATGGGCTACAATTACACATCATGAATACAATTTTACACAACATCATGACTACAATGTAAAAACATCATGACTCAATGTACACACATCACAAGTTACAATGTACAAAACATCATGACTACAATGTACACACAATCAAAGTCACACATGACACAGAACATCATGACTACAATGTAACATCATGACTACAATGTTTCACAACATGACTACAATGTACAACAATCAATTACATCATGACTACAATGTACACATCATGACTACAATGTACACATCATGGCTACAATAACATCATGACACAATTTTCCCCATCATGACTACATGTACCCAACATCATGACTACAATGTACACATCATAATACAAGTAAAAACACACATGAAATCATACTAAAAAATGTTACACATCATGACTACAATGTACACATCATGACTACAATGTACACATCATTCATGTACCTCTGCACAATTGTACACAACTCAAATTAACCATGACTACATGTACACAACAACCATTTCACACATGACACAAGCACATCATGACTACAATGTAAAAACAGACTCAATGAACTCATGCTACACGACACAGCATGCTACAATGGTACACATCATGACTCAATGTACCCCAACAATGTCCCTGACTACAATGTACAAATAGGTTTGGCTGAGTTATAATTAGGTTAAGTTAGGTTTGGATTGAGCTAGAGGAAGCTCACTCTTGAGTGTTTACCTGGAATATACTGGAGAGAGTCCAGGGGTCAAGCCCCCGGCCTATCCCGTGACCAGGCGTCATGGTGGGTCAGGGCCTTATCAACCAGGCTGTTTCTGGCTAGCCACAGCAGTCCAACATATGAACCACAGCCCGTGGTCAGGTACTGACTTTTTGGTGCCTGTCCAAGTGCCTGCTTTATGAACAGGGCAAGGCCAGGGGCTTGAAGACAGCCAGGGGCCTTTTTGGAGCCCCCTTTAAGAAGCCCGGGGGAGGCAGGGTTGAAAAACAGGTTTTATTGGTCCCCCTGACACTTGAAAATTTGGGTTTCCTTATTGTGTGTGTGCACCCCTGCTTTTCATTGGGGGGATGTTGCACCTCTGCCAAATCTAAATAGTTCACTAAATAGTTAAAAAACCTTCAGAAATTTTCTTGCCAGAAAATAAAGATCTCTGTGAAGAAATTCATTCGTCTCAAGTTACTTGAACAAGACGCTGGATCATTCAGGTTTGCATCGAAAATCTCTAGAGAAAAATCTTCAAACTTGTAATTTTATTTGCTACATCAAGCAAGTCATTCTCCATAATGCGAAGTTAACTAATATAAGCCAATATAAATTATATGCACTGAGCTTGTGGGTTCAAGCATATATATATATTCTATGTGAAGGTAATTGAATTTATCTGTGTTTATCAAGTGTCTTATTCATTCGCAATGAACTGAAAACGTAATTTAAAAACTGAGCTGCTTGCTTTATTGGTGGGAGCTATTTGGGTTGCATAGTCTTGGTCTATCGACATCAATTCCCACATGAGGGATGGAAAATCTGTTGCTGGGCCCTGTTGCAGGATCTCTGCTAGGAGGTTACATAGTGAACTAATTAATAACTTGTTATAATTCCTCTCACAAGGGTGGCAAAGAAATCTACTGTGAAAATACTAAAGCTGAAAACCCAACACTAAATGCCGAGAAGAGACTATACCAAGACATGGATGATGTGCACTTCTGCACCAGCTGACAGATAATACTATTAAAGAAAGTTCTTGGGACCACAGTTGCCGGGAGAATTCCGTTCGCATTAAAAGATATCAAACAAAACAAAATTAATTAATATTAATAACAAAACTTTCGCTATTTCGCCTAACCCAAAAGCGACTTATTACAACCGAACAAGGAGTCAGCGAAAAGGTGAGGTTGCCCCAGACCTTCGAAAAGGTAATCTTAGGTTCTCTGGGGGTGCAGCCTGAAAACCAATTTACAAAAAACTTATTAGGTCAAGTCTCCATTCTGGATGAAATGATCCCCACCACAACCGTTACAGTTGAAGGTTTGACAAGAAAATGTCAAGACAGCCTCGTGTCTGCTATGAACACATTCTTGTAAGAAATACACAAAAAAAGCAAAAAACGTTCGTTACAAAATTCCTAGACATTCCTGAAGTAGTGTTCCGTAAGGTAGTTGTAGGGTACCGTGGCAACAGTGTCGGCAAAACTAAGGAAAATATATGTTTGTATAGTGTCACTATTCCTTTGCAAAATGAACTGATGGGCCAATACATGTGAAGGGGTCATCACACAAAATGTTGACTGTGCCCATAGAAAACACATAATATGAATTGATTTAATGATTATAAAAGCTATTGCAATGAGAAGGAAAAAAATCAGCCCGTTGAAAAATACTTTTTTTTCTGTCCTGACGACAGAAGGAAATTCATCGTTGGGCCATAATAAAGCGGCCAAACACTCTCTCACTCACGAGTGATACAATGTATGATTGTTGTTCCCAAGAGGGAGATAAATTAAGCACCAATAAATTGGCTCACCAAAAAAATGTTGGAGCAGCAGCAAAAAAGTATAGAAAATCTCATCAATAAGAAAACTCACAACGTAAGTGAGCATGTATGCCATGCCCAGGAAACACTGAATACTAGGTAGTGATTGTGCTCATCGAAAACCAAACATGGGATATTTTATTTTACACTTGGGGTTGGTGAAACACCACAACGGGATGATTTTTTTCACATGGTAGTGAACTCACCATCACATATTATTTTTTTACAGTGGGTGAACACCCACACGGATTATTTTTTTACACTGGGTGAACACCCACACAGATTATCTTTTTTTTTGCACTGAGTTGATTACCTTTACAAAATTATTTATTTTATACTCATATTTTTTATTGTTTTTATTTTATGCTAATATATCTTTTATACATATATATATATATTAATATATATATATGTATATATATATATATATATATATATATGTATATATATATATATATATATTATATATATATATATATATATATATATATATATATAATATATATATATATATATTATTTATTTTTTATTATCACACTGGCTGATTCCCACCAAGGCAGGGTGGCCCACCAAGGCAGGGTGGCCCACCAAGGCAGGGTGGCCCACCAAGGCAGGGTGGCCCGAAAAAGAAAAACTTTCACCATCATTCTCTCCATCACTGTCTTGCCAAAGGGTGCTTTACACTACAGTTTTTAAACTGCAACATTAACACCCCTCCTTCAGAGTGCAGGCACTGTACTTCCCATCTCCAGACTCAAGTCCGGCCTCCCGGTTTCCCTGAATCCCTTCATAAATGTTACTTTGCTCACACTCCAACAGCACGTCAAGTATTAAAAAACCATTTGTCTCCATTCACTCCTATCAAACACGCTCATGCATGCCTGCTGGAAGTCCAAGCCCCTCGCACACAAAACCTCCTTTACCCCCTCCCTCCAACCTTTCCTAGGCCGACCCCTACCCCGCCTTCCTTCCACTACAGACTGATACACTCTTGAAGTCATTCTGTTTCGCTCCATTCTCTCTACATGTCCGAACCACCTCAACAACCCTTCCTCAGCCCTCTGGACAACAGTTTTGGTAATCCCGCACCTCCTCCTAACTTCCAAACTACGAATTCTCTGCATTATATTCACACCACACATTGCCCTCAGACATGACATCTCCACTGCCTCCAGCCTTCTCCTCGCTGCAACATTCATCACCCATGCTTCACACCCATATAAGAGCGTTGGTAAAACTATACTCTCATACATTCCCCTCTTTGCCTCCAAGGACAAAGTTCTTTGTCTCCACAGACTCCTAAGTGATGGTTGCAGGGGTCGATACATAGTTCCTGGCCCCGCCTCTTCACTGATTGCTACTAGGCCCTCTCTCCCCCTAGTCCACGAGCTTAACCATACCTCGTCTTAAAACTATGTATGGTTCATGCCTCCACTACATCACTTGCCAGACTATTCCACTTCCTGATAACTCAACGACTAAAGAAATACTTCCTAACATCAGCGCCTTCAACTTCCAAGTGTGACCCCTTGTTTCTGTGTCCCATCTCTGGAACATCCCGTCACTGTCCACCTTATCTATTCCTCTCAGTATTTTGTATGTCGTTATCTTGTCTCCCCTAACCCTCTTGTCCTCCAGTGTCGTCAGGCCCTTAACCTTTCGTCGTATGACATTCCCCTTAGCTCTGGAACTAGCCTTGTTGCAAACCTTTGTATTTTCTTTATCTTCTTGACGTGCTTGACCAGGTGTGGGTTCCAAACTGGAGCTACATACTTCAGTATGGGCCTGACGTACACGGTGTACAGAGTCTTGAACGATTCCTTACTGAGGTATCAGAAATTATTCTCAGGTTTGCCAGGCGCCTATATGCTGCAGCAGCTATCTGCTTGATGTGCACTTCAAATGTGCTCGGTATTCTACTCACCCCAAGATCTTTTTTCCTTGAGTGAGGGCTGCAGTCTTTGGCCACCTAGCCTATACTCTGTCTGGGATCTTCTTTGCTCTTCCCCGATCTTTATGACTTTGCATTTGCCGGGATTAAATTCGAGGAGCCAGTTGCTGGACCCCCCCCGCCTTTCC
>NC_069404.1:543755-572453 GCF_026875155.1 Cherax quadricarinatus | reverse complement strand
TATTCTCGTTTTTTTGGGTCTCATTTATAAAGGGAAAAATATATTATAAAATTGAGGGATTTTGATTGATTACTATAAAAGGACCCTGGAAATGGAGCTCAAAGTATGGGAAATGTTTGATTTTTGCCAATGTTCAAAAGTAAACAAGTGATGTCATTGTCCAATAAATGTCCAACTAGCCATTCTAATATGCAGTCATGAATGGGTTGATGTTATTTATACAATTATTACAGTATTGCAGTAGTCTGCATAACAGTAAATCTTCTATTTTTTGAATAAAAATTCAAAATAGAAAGCGAGAGTAATATCACAAGGGCCTGGATACATGACTGATGAACAAAGAAAATGTTATTTTAGAGCCAGGAATGTCTGCATTGTTCATTCTGGTCCTTATTTTGAAAATGTCATATTTTTTTTAATTTTCGTGAAATTGGCCAAATTGCAAATTTCTCACCATGTTATTGGGTAGTTGAAATCGGTAAATGGGCAGTTTCTTGTACTCAATCGATAGAAAAAATGGAGTTCTAAAGAAATAGCTATGAGTTTGGTCGACTGGAACAATGGAATTAGCCGAAAATAGGGCTCAAAGTGGGCGAAATCGCCGATTTGTAAATATCGCCGCTGTATGGCCCTTGTGGCTTAGCGCTTCTTTTTGATTATAATAATAATGTAAATATCACCGAGGTTGCTAACTTCAAGAGAGCATAATTCCGTCAGTTTTCCATCAAATTTCGTTTTTTTTTGGTGTCATTACAATCGGGAAAAGATTCTCTATCATTTCATAAGAAAAAATTATTTTTTATTTTTTTTAAATTTTGCAACACCAGGAGACACCTCAGGATTGGGGTAGCGACAGTCAAGGGGTTAATATTATTTTTTGTGTCATATTAGATGAATTGTACTAGATAAATAAACCATAGAGTTAATATTAGTGTCATATTGAAGGATTATCTTGTCTCCCAACACAATTCCTAACATATTCCAGAAACAGACCG
Organism: Cherax quadricarinatus; assembly: GCF_026875155.1. NCBI lineage: Eukaryota > Metazoa > Arthropoda > Malacostraca > Decapoda > Parastacidae > Cherax > Cherax quadricarinatus. The sequence goes on along the minus strand of NC_069404.1, from coordinate 571,458 downwards.
TTCTGAACACTTTTTTGAGCAACAGAGGTCCAGTGACTCTCAAGCTGGTCCTAGTGGCATTAAAAAACAAAGGAGGGAAGTAACCCAAGATAAGGACTTGGTACCTGAAGTCTTTATGGAAGGGGATTTCCCTTCCAAACAATTGTAAACCCCTCCATCCTCTCCCCTCCTCCCGTCTTCCATACATCACCATGCCTTCAATAAAGGTAAGTGTGATGTTATTATTGTTCTATTCTTCATGTATCATTGTTTTCTGTGTAGGTAAATATATATTTCATGTAGAAAACTTTTTTTTTTTTTTAATAATTTTGGGTGTCTGAAATTAATTAATTGAATTTTCGTTATTTCTTAAGGGGAAAATTAATTTGGAAAAAGTCAGATTTGGGATAAGTCACTCTCTCCAGAATGGATTAGTTATGTAATCCAGGGATCCACTGTATTGCAATAATGCAGTAGTCTGCATAACAGTAAATCTTCTATTTTTTGCGTGAATAAAAATTCAAAATGGTAAAGCGAGAGTATTTATAAGATATGTACATACTTATAAATAATAAACAGTTAATATAATAGTATAATAATACATAATACTATAATAATTAATTATAATATGTACATACTATGTATAATAAGTCAGTTTGAGAAGGCCACCAACGGAGGTGGCAGTGCACATAAAAACAAAGCTCGCCCAGTCCACGTGCTATTTCGCACAGTGGAAGGAATTTCTGTGTTTTCCTTACGTTTTGTGCAGTTATTTCGCAAAATATTCTTGTTTTCTAACCACGGGTCTTAACGAAAAGCAGTAGGTGTAAGATATGGAAGAGTTTAACTCTACAAGTGAGATACATGTAAAGGAAAGGATGGAATTGGGAGAGATTTTCAGACTTATGGAAAGGAAATGGCCAAAGAAAAGTTGCAACTGGTCATGCATTGGAGCATTGTAATGATGCTTGCACTAACTCGTATCATGAACAGTCTGGAGGAGAAGAAACAAACCTCCTTGGGACAGTTTTTATTGAACGCCCTGCAGACGAAAGTGTGAAAAGCATGGAGAAAAAGCCAAAAATCAGTGAATAGTGAAAGTGACAAAAAATAAAAATTGAAGCAGTTAGTTCAGTGACAAGTGTTAGCACTAAGAGTGTAGCAATAGTGTACATAGCATTAAAGAGTGATCAATTAGCAATTATGTGACAGAAAAATGAACGAAACCAAATTGAACCCCTGACAGAATACGCTGCTGTGCCCCGCATCTCTTCTCCATCATCAACTGCCAACATTTCTTCTCCAAGGTAAATGCTGTAGCACCAAATAATTTCTTTACATTATGGTATTATTATTGTTTTCCTTATGAAACTACGTAGTGATTCAATGGCAGTGTGCCTTATAAAAACTTATGTTTTCTGTTATATAAGAGCATGGGAGGTATGTAGTCAGAAGCAGGAATGGCCGTTTTGGTGGCCTATACACCCCAACAAAACAACAATGGCATGCTGTACTGCCGCCGCCACTACCACTAGCTACATACGTAATGAATTTTCCCTTATATCTAGTGCATCTTCATGTTTCTATGTTATTAATATTGTTTATTATGTCATATTAGATGAAATTGTGATTAGATAAATTTTAATAATTAAAATTTAAAAAGCCGCCAAGTTGTATTTAGCAAATATTGAAGTACATTGAGACCCCGGTTTACGATATTATTTCATTCCAGAAGTATGTTCAGGTGCCAGTACTGAACGAATTTGTTCCATAAGGAATATTGTGTATTAGATTAGTCCATTTCAGACCCCCAACAACATACAGTGCAAACGCACTTACATAAATACGCTTAATAATTGGGTCGCATTGAGGGTTGTGATCGTTAAGCGGGGGTCCACTGTATTTGTCATGACTTCAGTCTGCTGAACAGATTATTCCATTTCAATTAATTTTAAATGAAGAAATTGACTTAAATGAGCTAACTGGATGTGAGCAAGTCATGGAATGGATTAAAACTCATAAGCCAAAGTTCCACTTATTAGTAGGTTGTGAGGGGCTATATTAGTAGGTTGTGAGGAGGCTTATTAGTAGGTTGTGAGGAGGCTGTATTAGTAGGCTGTGTGGGAAATAGTACTAGTAGGTTGTGAGGAGGCAGTATTAGTAGGTTGTGAGGAGGCAGTATTAGTAGGCTGTGAGGAGGAAGTATTAGTAGGCAGTGAGGAGGAGGTAAGAGTAGTATTTGGTGGAGAACTTTGATATATAAGACTTGAGATTTGATGTTTAATGGTCATGACAGGTGGGATAGTGTCCTCAAGTTCTCTACACATTTAATATTACATAAGTTATTGACCAGAGTCTGTGAAGCAATTATAATATACAGAGCAGTAATTATTACTTAGGACAAGTTGCCATCACTTCTATCATTTCTCTACTGAAGGAATGGAGGGAGGGAAGGGAAAACTGATGTGAGAAGTGAGATGTTATTTCCTCTATGAAGGATGGACGGACGAAGGATGATGGGGGAAACATTTCCTCTACAAGAGGTGTATGTTTTACTAATTCTGGATCAGATTTTTATGCTTCATTACTAAGTAAGCCAAGAAATTTTACATCAGCTGGTCTGAGAGTCAGGTACAATATCCTGCAAAATAGGACACTTGGAAGCTAAATTGCAGGATATTGTACTGACTCATAGACCACATGATGTAAATATTTCTGGCTTACTTAGTAATGAATCATAAAGAAACTTGATTCCAGATAGTAGGTCTCTACACCTCTTGTAGAGGTAAAGTTTCCGATCTGGAGACTCCGGGACTTTTTTTTTTTCAAACAAACCTGCCATATCCCACCACGGCATGGGTTTCTCTTTTGTAAATTTAGTAACGTAAATATTGGGATTAGGTAAGGCTCAGGTTTTGGTATGTGTAGGAGGAGGGGAGATTACTTCCAGGAAAGTAGGTCTTAGCAGGGGATGTGTAATGTCACCATGGTTGTTTAATTACGTGGACCCCGCATAACGATTACCTCCGAATGTGACCAATTATGTAAGTGTATTTATGTAAGTGAGTTTGTACGTTATGTTTTTGGGGGGTCTGAATTGGACTAATCTACTTTCACAATATGTCCTTATGGGAAACAAATTGGTCAGTACTGGCACCTGAACATACTTCTGGAGAGGAAATAAAAAATATCGTTAACCGGGGGGGGGTCCACTGTATTACAGTTTCTCCATCACAAATCCGGCATCATGAGACTAGTAGTGTGCCGGGGATTATGAGTTGCCGGATTACAGAGTGTTTGGCGAGAATACACTTAATAAAAATAACCAACTTGGACTTACACAAAAGTTCATTGAACATCGGCAAAAATTGAACATTTCTGCTACTTTGAATCAATTTCAAGGTACTTTTCATCATGAAAGCAATCAAATCATGTTATTTTTTAATGTATCTTCCATTCTAACAAATGAGGCCATAAAAAAAACAAGAATACAATCATAAAAAACCATGCGAAAATATACCGAAAAGACGGGCGGCTATTGGCTGAGAGAAGTGAATCCTTTATTTTTAGTCTGTCTTTTTAATTTTTGTTGTATGTTAAGAATAGGATCTTTCTCATACATTGCCCAAGTTTCAATAAGACAGCCCCAACAAACAAACTGAGAAAAAAATATACAGTGGGTCCCTCGATAATCGTACGGGCTCGATTTTCATAAAAACATTGGTCGTAATCGTAGATGACTCGCGAATAGTATTCGTCCTGGACGCGGACTCACTCTCTGAGTCGCCCCGGCCTCCTTACCAGCCAGTTATGGCATTGTTGACCAGTGAGCAGTGGTCCCCTCACTTGCTCATACGAAATATTTCATTAATATTCCTTTCATTTTAGTTTGGGCCCTTTGCAAACTACTAATATAAGCTACCATGGCTCCAAAGAAAGCTCCTGTGCGGAAAGCCTTTGGTTAAAAGGTGAGAAATATCGATGATTAAAGGAAAAACATCATTGAAACAATATGAAAGTGGCATACATATGGCCAAACTGGCCAGGATGTATAAACAAACCCATACAACCAATAGCTTCCATCGTTGCCCATGCAAAAAGGAAATCAAGGACGTGTTGTTGCAAAGGGGGGTAAAATATGCTTGACAAAAATTGAGATCACAGTATCGAAGAGGTTGAGAAGTTATTACTGGTGTGGATAAATGAGAGAAAACAAATTAGCAGGAGATACTCTTACAATATCGATTATTTGATAAAAGGCTAGGCAGCTGACGACGATCTGGTAAAGAAATTGCCTGCAACAGTGGTCATGTGAGTGAATTTAAGGCCAGCAAAGGTTTGGTTTGAGAGTTTAAGAACTGTAGTGCATACACAGTGTGGTAAGGCATGGTGAGGTGCCATTCAGAACCCAAAAAGCGCCACTGAAAAAATATGTGCATGAATTCAAGGAGACATAGAGGCGAAGGGGACTGAAAACCTGAACAAGTGTTCAATTGTGGACCAAACAGGCCTCTTTTGGAAGAAAATTGCCAAAGAGGACACCGACCTTAACTCCAGGAGGAAAAAGGGTCTGTCAGGACACAAAACCTATGAAAGACAGGTGACTCTCATGTTCTGTGCTAATGCTAGTGGGGATTCAGAAGTGGAGCCGTTACTAGTGTACCATTTCTGAAAATCCCAGGTGTTCAGGAAAATCAATGTTTTGAAGGTAAATTGTGTGTGTTTTTGGAAATCTAATAGTTAAGGGCATGGGTACTAAGGAATTTTCGTCGAGTGGTTCAATGAAGATTTACCTCCTGGAAAAGAAATTGGATCTCAAGTGCCTCCTAGCAATGGACATGCACCTGTCATCTCAAACTTGGATGACCTAATTTTGGAGGAGTTTGGGTTCATCACAGTAAAGTTCTTTGCCCCCAAATACAACTCCTTCTCCTCCAGCCCATGGGACCAGCAGGTCATTTGCAAACTTTAAAAAACTCTACACCAAGCAATGTTTCAAAGGTGCTTTAAAATGTTACTTAGACACTCACTTGACCCTAAGAGATTTTTGGGGAGAACACTTCAGCATCCTCCACTGCATAAGCCTTATAGGTAAGGCTTGGGAGGAGTGAAATACCAGGACTTTGAAACTCTTCTTGGAGAAAATTGTGGCCAGATTGTGTCCACAAGGAGGGATTTTTGAAGGGTTTGGCGGCTGACCCTGATGAGCCTGTGTCAGTTGTTAATCTATTGTGGCAATTGGGGAGTTCCATGGGGTTGGATGTGAGTTTGGAGGATGTGGAGAGTTGGAGGAAGACCACAATGAAGAGCTCACCCCTGAGGATGCTGCAAGAGCTTCAGCAGGAGGAAGCAACAGATTGCAGCTCAGAATCTTGTGCAGAGGGAGGAGGAAGAGAGATGGAAGAAGGTTTGCCTCCTTCAGAAATTAAGGAGATTTTTGTAATGTGGGGTAGGTAAGATGAGAAAGATTTATGGAGAGAAACATCCACTCCTGACAGGATGTTGCAAGCCATGTTGGCAACATGTACAGTGACAAAGTCTTGGCCCATTTTAGGGAGGGTTTAAAGAGTGCCAGAAACAGAGCTCTCTGGACAGTTATTTTGCTAGATAGGACTCCAGTTGACTCTCAGGTGGTTATTAGCGGCATTAAAAACAGGAGAAGAAAAGTAAACCCCAGAAATTATATTTTATTATAATCAAAAAGAAGCGCTAAGGACCACAAGGGCTATACAGCGCTGTCAGGGCAGGAAGGAAGCGAGGGCATCAGGTGTGCAAAAAAGGGAGGTGGATGAGTAAATAGGTTAAAGAAAACAGGTGGAGCAGTGGAGGTGAAAGGGGTAAAGGGCAGCAAGAGACTTGAGCTAGAAAAGGCTGAGGGGAGTGCGTAAGGTATCATCATCAGGTTTGTGGAGTAAATCAGTCCGTTGTAAGGAAGTCAATGAGAGAGTCAGGATTAAAGGAGGGTCCATCAGCAGAAGGAACGTAAGAGAGAGTTGTAGAACTGAAGACGGCGTATGGAGGTTAAATTCCTGCACATGCCTCGTTGATAGAGAGGGGCAGTCTAACAGAATGTGGCTAATCGATACAGGAACTTGACACTGCTCACAGAGAGGTTACAGGGTGCCTCTCCATGAGATACCACATGAGTAAGACGAGTGTGGCCAATGTGAAGACGGGAGAGAGTGGTCTCCCAACCCGGCACTGATGACAAGACAGACGGCCAGTAACCTATGCTCGGTTTAATAGAATGAAGTTTGTTACCAAGCAGAGTTGGCCAACGTTGTTGCCAACGGGCGTGAAGGTGGTACTATTGCATGCATCGAAATAGTCCAAAATGGAAAACACCTCAATAGGAAATTGGTAGGTCATGTACTGCTGACCGCGCCGCAGCAGTGTCTGGCCTGCTTATTCATTGCCCTGTAGTCGACATGTCCACGGGACCCCCAAACAAAAAATAATATCTTTATACTTCTTAGAGATTGGTGTAACAAATTGGATACGGAGAAATAGGGGGTGAGATGTACAAATTTTCGTATAGCTGTAGAGCACTAAGGGAGTCTGAGACTACCACAATGATGACAAGGCAAGATGCAATACGAATAAGTGCTGCAAGAATGGCATACAATTCAGCAGTAAAAATGCTAGCCGAAGAGATAGTAGTAAATGCCCCCGCACGACGCTGTCCGGAAAACATGCTGTGAATCCGACGCCGTCTGAAGATTAGAGCCATCTGTGTTACACAGCGAATGGCTGGAGAATGGGAGTGGGGAGTGATAAAGAAAAAGAGAGCGGGGGAAGGCCCACCGTAGGCATTTGAGCTTTCGAGACGGGAGTGAGAAAGAAACAGACCCGAACAGCTGGAGACTTCCCCAGCGGGGGTGGTGTAGGAAATTTGAGGTGCTACAGGACTATAAAGGTGCGTAAATGAAGGGAAGGACAAGAGTGAATGTAGGCGAAGAGAAAAGGGGCCGGAGCAAACATGGGCAGAGAACGAAATAAAGATGCTCTACTAATATCGGTGACCTTCTATAAATGGATGGATTGTGGAGATCGTGAGAGATGTGCGTACATAGAGCGAAGGCAATGGGCATCACGGCGATCAGACAAGGATAGAAAACATTCTCTTCTGCATTGAGGCTCTCAACAGGGAATGAGCGGAAAAGCACCAGGCACAAACGTAATCCTTGGTGATGGATAGGGTTAAGGCTAGAGAGAGTAGCAGGAGATGCCGCGGAATAAATCTGGGAAAACCATATCGAGTTTCGATTAAAACGAGGGTGAATGTAGGCGAAGCAGAGTTCGACATCAGCTCCCCAGGAAAGATGAGCAAGGGTTTTTAAGAAGGTTTAGCCGGCTGTGACAAAGTTGCCTTCAGAGGCCTGAGAGGTAATGTGATGTTTACAGGATAACCTACGGTCAAAGAGAAGCCTAGAAACCTGACTGTATCACGTTCGGGGGATACCGGAGCCATAGAGATACAAAGGATGATCGGAGATGACAGAGCGTCTAATGAAAGTATTTCGTGAGTTTGTCGGTACTTGAAAATTTAAACCATGCGTGGTGGCCCTAAGTGGAAATTACGGTCGACCGCATGCTGGAGAGGACACTGCAATGGGATGACAGTCAGCGCCAGCAACAGGCAATAGCAAGTCATCAAACATAGAGTTAATGACCAAATATTGGTGGAAGAACAGAGGTCATAATTATAGCAAGGAGAAAAGTGTTGTGCTTAGAACACATCCTGAGGGACACCTTCAGCTTGGACGAAGTCCAAGGAAAGAACATTATTGACTCGAACACAGAAAAGTCTGTCAGTTAAAAAGTTCTTTAAGGAAGGATGGTAGATTGCCTCGGAGGGCAAAGGAATGGGCCTGGGCCAAAATATATACCTCCAAGTTGTGTTCATATGCACTTCTCAAGGTCAAAATTATGGCAATAACTGAGTGATTATTCGCCAACAGGCATTACGCAAATTGTATCCAAGCGTAGTGAGGGGTTTGTAAATGCCCTTATGGAAAGCATATTGATAGTGGATGAGACTGTTGTGTGTCTCTAAATACCACATTAAACGTTCGATTTACGAGACGTTCCATCACTTTTGCAAAACTTGCACTAGGTAAGAGCGATGGGACGATAGTGGGGAGGCATCATGGCCTGTGTACCCGGTATGCGGAAAGGGAGAAACAATGGCAGATTTCCACAGCTGGGGAAGAACTCCTTATGCCCAAATATGATTGAAGAGGTGTAAGAGGATTACAAGGGCTGACCGATGTAAATGTTGTAACATACAAATATGAATGTGTTCATGCCCTGCGCCGATGATCGGGCAAGCTCGAGAGCGTTCCCTCCAGTTCTTGAAGTGTAAAAGGGCACATTATCTGTTCTTCTTCGGAGGAGAAGAAAAGTACAAGGGTACTAACTTCTGGCAGGACTTTGAAGAAAGAAACGAGGGGGATAGATGGATGCCCCGGGAAATACAGGACCAGATGTTGTGCCAGTTCAATGGCAACGTCGAGGGAGGGTTTGCACTTCAACACCAGCGACCCGTGAACAGGAGCCGGGTCAGGAGAGTATTTACCTCTCAAAATTTCTCACCTTTTTTCCAGGGACTGCACTCAAAAAGAAGTGCAGAGGTGATGGTTGGAAACATAGGTCTCGAAGCAAGTGCGTTTAGCTTCAACGGGATGACCGGGAGCGATCGCACGCTTCTGCTTAAAATCAAGAAGTCTATTCTGCGGTCTATTGTACTGGTACTGCCCCATGCAGCGGCGTTCAAACGTACTGCACTGAGCACAGCAGGAGACCACCAAGGCACGCACTTCTGAGAATGCCTGCCTGAGTTTGGGGTATAGAATGAGAAGCTGCGGTTATAAAAACTGACGTCGAGAAGAGGTGTAGGAGCTCATCAATGGAGGATTGAGAAGGAACCTCACTAAAAGCAGTGAGTTGCGACCTAAAAGATCCCAATTTGCCTGATCAAATTGCCAGGAGGGCTACGGCAAGGTGGTGAATAGGAAGGTGAAGTAGAATGATTGGAAAAAGATCGCTGTCAAGTAAGTCTGGTAGAACAGACCAGGTGAAGTCTAGTGCAGTGGAGGAGAGCAGACTTGATAGATCGATGCAAGAGAGTGAGTATGAGTACGAGGATCAAAATGGGTGGGAGTACCGTATTTAAAACATGGAGGGGTGAAGGGCGAGAAAAGCTCCAATTGATGCCACCTGAGTCACAATGAGGACCCCCCCCCAGTGGAAAATGGTCGGGTATGTTAAAATCACCAAGTAACGAAGTGGTGGTGTAAGGATGAAACAAGAAAGGTAAAGTCTGGGATAGAAATGTGCTCGAGAAAGGAGAGAGATATAAAGAACATATTGTAAACCACCTATTCAAGTGGATACGGGCTGCAGTGTAATGCAGCGTGGTATGGACAAAAATAGTTGACAGTAACGGAATATCATTGCTAGAAGAAGGGCACTTTCATTAAAGGTCTCCATCTGAGGAAAGGATCGAGAATTACAATAAATTATAGCCTGAGATAGGTTGGAAAACCAACCGAGTGTAATTTTGGTTCTTGTAGCAGCACCAACAGGGGAAAACCTGGAAAGCATCATCTGAAGCTCACCCCGATTACCCCTGAGGGGCGGATATTCACTGTAAATTGGCCATGATTGGCAATGAAGAAAAATACAGGAATCCATAGGGAAAGGCACCTACGGACTAGAGGGGGTTAAGAAAGTCACGTGTGGTGGCTTTGGAAGACGTTCAAGCAGCGAAGGAATGGAGCGTTTTGCGAGATGGGTTGTGAAGATGGAGTGAGAGGGAATTCAATCAATTCAAAGTTTATTCTCCTATAAAGGATTACAATGTAAGTTTACAGAAAATTTGGGCCCCCCCCCCCCCCCCCCCCCCCCCCCCCGCTTATTTTTGAGTTTACATGTGTAAATTGTGATTACAGAGTGTACACTTAGAACGACTTAGCAGGTAGGCATTTAGGGGCATACTTAGTTTTATTCTTAATTGTTAAAAATATACAAAAAATTTTTATAGAGGTAAGTTGGTTATTATGGCTAAGGGACTTAAATACTAGTTTATGAGTTTAGCAATGTGAATGCTTTTGTTTTGGCACAGTAAAGTTTCAGTATTGGGTATCACAGGATTCTTATTTAAGACTGGAGATTAATATTCTGTTTATGGTTCAAATGAGGTGAGCGAGTGTAAGTGTGAAACCACCAGGTTGTATTCGTGTAGTTAGTTGACGGGGTGTATCAGGGAGATAAGATGTTTTCTAATGGTAGTTTTGAAGGTGATGAATTCTGTCTGCCGTTCTAGAGTTCCTCAGGTAGGTAATCCAGATTTTCGGGCCTTTGACATACATTGAATTTTTGTAAGGTTTAGTCGGACACTGGAATGTCATAGAGATGTTTGTGTCTGGTTGTTATGCCTGTGGGTTCTCGTCCACAAATATCAACGTGGAGCGTTTTAGGTCAAGGTGATATTAGAGTTTTAAGCCCTGTAGATATAGATTGCACAGTAGTAAGGGTGGATGTACATGAACTGGGAGTAAGAGTAAGTTTGAGATCTTTGAAGAGTGGGGGGGTGTCTGCCAGGGATGGATTTAGTGATTATTCTTACTGCAGCTATTTTGTTGGGTTAATTATTGGCTTTAGGTGTGTTTGCTGCAGTTGATCCCCAAGCACAAATAGCATAGGTTGATAGGTATGGATAAATAAGTGAGTGGTTTTATAGTGTGAGAACGGCATTTGTGGCACGTAGTCAGTATCGTATCTTCGAGGAGGATCCAACCGTTTTGGATATTTTTTGGCTATATGTGGATATGGGTGCTGAAATTCAGGTTGTTGTCAGGTTATAAGCCTAGGAATTTTCCCCCATTATTTCTGGTTTAATTAGAGTGTTGTCAATCTTAATGTTAATTTGTGCATACTCCTGCTCTGCTACCAAAACCATAATATAGTAAGTTTTGTCAGTGTTAAGCGTAAGTTTATTGGCTGTCATCCAAAGTCGTATTTTAATCAGGCTCCTCATTCACAATGTTGTTGAGGGTGGCAAGATTAGGGTGAGAGATGAATTAAGTCGTGTCTCAGCAAAGAGAATGGGTTTCAGGTGTTGGGATACGTTTTTGGCAAGGTCATGATGTATATGAGGAAAGAGGGCAGGGGGGGGGGGGGGGGGTGGGACCAAGGACACTTTCCCTGCGGAACTGCAGTATCAAGTGGCCCGAGTTGCTGATGCTGTGTCTTAATGGTGGACGTACATACCTATTAGTAATTGTAAGATTTGAACTAAGCAATCGGATGGCCTCTTATACCGTAGTGGTCAAGTTTTTGTGGAGTAGGATTGGTGGTTTACTGTGTCAAAAGCTTTTCTTAGGTCAAAAAATTTCATAGTGGCGTTTTTTTATTTTTCCTTATTTTCAATGCTGTGTAAAGCAGATCTAGCATTTTTATGATGTGCATCATTAGTGCTTTTTTTTTTTCCTGAAGCCAAAAATGGCAGGGGTTTGAGTATGTTTGAGCCGTTATAAATGAATAAGTCTCTTGTACACGAGTTTCTCAAAGATTTTGGATAGCAATGGTAAGTTTAGATAATTGGCCTATAGTTGTTTAAGTCTGTAGGGTAACCACCTTTATGTATTTGTGTAACCCTTGCCATCTTGAGTAGTTTCGGAAGGTGCTAGTCTCTATTGACTTGTTAAAAAGTAATGAAAATAGCATGGAAAGGACATGGGCACTCGTTGTACAGTACATGGTGGGACATGAGACAGAATCCCCGAGTTATTTTTAAGTACTTTATGATCCCAATGGACTTCCGTGGGACTCAGTTGGTGAAGATAGAAGGAATTAGGGAAAATTCCATCTAGGTAGTCCCCGCATGGCATTGCCATTGGTATGTGGGGATTTTACTGGCGAGATTTGATCCTATGTTTGAGAAGAAGTCGTTTATCTTGTTAGCTGTGTGTCAGTGGGATGTAGTGGGTTTTCATTAGGTTTTAGTTAGACAATATTCCTTGGTTTTTTTTCTCTGTTTTGTGGTCACTAGAATCTGAAGAGAGTGTTTTCCAGGTCCTTTTTTATATCTCCTCTAGTGTCTGTGTAATCTACTGGAGTAGTATAGTTGTTTGGCCTTTTTTTATTTCTTTGGTTAGAGCTGATGAATAGTGTTTACGAGTTATCTTTGTGTATTAAGGCCCTGTCTATATTGCTTTTCATACTGGTGTTTCTTTGTCTATGGATTTCAAGAATGGTGCTGGTTAGCCATGGGCAACCAAGCCGTTTGTTTGTATCTGTTTTGTTTTTTAGGACAACTGTTTGTTGTATTGTCAAGTAATTTGTAAGAAAGATTGTCTGTCCAGTCATCAATACCATTGGCTTGGGAGAATTCTGTAGGCAATCAACAGTCTCTGGTCAAGCTGTGAACTTCCTTAATGAGGCTCTCATCATGGAGTCTAAATGAGACTTTGTCTGATATTCAGTGGTGGTTTACTAATGTTTGTCAGGAGGCAGGGTAGGTATAGTGGTTCTGTATTGCTATCTGTGATTATCCCTGATTTAAGGGGGCCTAGTATAGGCGTCATATGTTGTTATTATGGTTTGCACTTGTCTCAGTGAGACTGGTGGTTTAGTTATTGTTGTATGAGAAAGTGTGTTGTTCATATGTCTGATGAAATCAGTAAAGGCTGATCATCTAGTAAGCCAAGGTTGATGTTGAAAGTCTCCAGCTAGGAAAAAGGTGTGGTGCTTATTCAATTTGTCTGTTTGTTATTAGTGACTTTTAATTTCTCATGAAATTTGGGATGTTTGTGTGAGGTATACGGTAAATGGCACCCCCCTGATTGTTATAGGCGTCTTAAGGTTTTTTACAGTAAAATTAGCAAAAATGTATTCACCATTATTATCACTAAAGCAAGTGGTGCTAAGACAAGATAATTGGTTAGGTAATAGATTGCAATACCACCCTCCAACTTGGTTTGTTCTGCAGTTGTGAATTTCTGAGTATCCTGGTTAGAGGGTTAGATATCTATTGTGTCCTGCTTAAGCCAGGTTCAGTAAAGAATAATGCAGGAGAAGGGTGTCTTTAGTGATTCAAGGAGTGCTAGGAGGTCATCATAGAGTTTGCTTAAGGACCTGATGTTGTAGTTAAGTTACTGATGGACTTTTAGCATTGTTTTTAGGATAGTGGTGGGCTTGTGATACTGTGTAATATAGGGCAGTTACTTTCCATAGTTTAGATTGGGTGGTCAGAGTATGGAGTTTAGATCAGGTCAACATGATCAATCATCTTCTAGGTTTACAAATTATGGTTATTTATATCCTGAGTTGTGTGTTGGAGTTCTACTTACTGATATTTTAGTGGTTGGGAAGTTTGGACAAAGTATATAGCTAGAGTATTTTGGTCAAGTAGGGTATAGTCACTTATACACATAATGAAGTTGATGTTGTCTGTGTGTTGTGCTGGAAGAATAAAGTAACTAGGTATAAAATAGTAATATAAAAATACAAATTAAATAGACAGACTCTCACTTTGTATTGCACTAGGTCTAATAATGACTTTTGTGGAGTCTTTGTTTTGAGCTAGAGTGAGCTATAAGTACAGTAGGTTTAATCTAATAATATAAAAGTACAAATTAAAAAAAATAGCACTAGTCTCTCACTAGTAATTGCACTATGGTCTAATATAGTGAATTTGGTTATTGACTATGTCTTGAGGTAGAATGAGCTATGGTACAACCTGAATTTAATCTAATAATATAAAAATACCAAATGAAAGTCTAAGCAACGGATTTCTCGTTCATTTAAGTAGAACTGCAACGGCGGGAGTACAAAGCGGTGAGCTTCATTACAATTAAGGCAAGTGGAGGTTGACTGCAAGATGTATTCGAATGGTCTCGGCACCACAGACTGGGCTTTCGGCCATAGATCTGCAATATTTCGCTGGGTGACCAAAAAGCCAGCATATTTCTACACTGTTGCGGTGTAGGTATCACCTTGAACTTGTAACCGGTGGTCCTGCAGACATATACAGAGGACGGGAGTTCTCGGCTGATCAAAGTTAAACTAGCTACATTGCAAGGGTAACGTTCTCCGCCCACGGGCAGGAAGGACATAAGTGTTAACTTTGAGGATTGGGAGATCCTGGAGTTCAGCTGTTCAGAATGTCATGCCCACATGACTGGAAATTCTGTTGTGACTATGGTGTGGGGCAGGAATTGACGTTCCACTAAAGAATTGAGAGAATAGATGTTTTTCAATGTGATGGAGTAGAATCTTTATGCGAAAGGAGAGAAAGATCATGAGCTTGGGTTGCATTCTGGGACAGTGACGATGCACGTACCGCTTCTTGAGAGCATGAAATGAAAATCTCTACCAACATGATGCAGGAGCGCTTTGCCAATACTATGGTCAGAAAGGTAGGCAGAAGCAAGTCGGTCTTAAAAGTAAAGAATTTAGTCCATTGTGTGCGTCCGAAAACTGAGCGTGGAGAGGGGAGTGCATGACGTGTCGGTCTTTTCCGAGTAGAATGGGAAGGGTTAACGTAAGGGAGCATCATCAGGAGATTGACGTGGCGTTTAGGAGTGGGGACCGCGAGTTGGTCGGCGGTGATGAATATGGGCGGGTGCGAATTTCGAAAATTGCCTTTTACCCTAGAGGAGAAGCCGGAAGCATAGTCAAAGGAGAGCGGAGATCAGACAAATCGAAGGAGGTCAGTCGAAGCCCCGGGTACATGAAGCAGGTTGAGGAAACAGGCACCAGCAAGAGGTTCAGGGGCATCAGGAGTGTCCGAAGAGTGGTTAATAAAACAAGGCCAGGGACAGGAATGGGGTGCGGTATCAAAGGAAGGGGCCGGGGGTAGTGGGTTCATGGATTGGGTTTCCATGGTTAGGTTACTCCTTGGCTTTTTGTTTATAGAAAAAAAAGAAAGAAAATAAAAAAATAAAAAAAAAGAAATAAAAAAAAAGGGGAGGAAGCGGGGAGGAATAGTTTCCCAGGAGGAATGAATGGGCCGGAGGAAATCTACGTCCGCGAGAAAGGGGACCTCAGCACGCTAGTAGTGCAGATGCAGCATGGAAACCCGTGCCAACCCTACCCTTCATGCCAGTAAACCAGCAATCTGGAATAGAACCTCAATCTTGCCGAGGCTACCTCGGTGGCAAAGATGAGCGCGGCGGATATTGCCACAAAGACAACCTCTTCGGCACCACCCCCAGAATCCGAAAGGTGGCTTCCAGAGAAGAAAACACCATCGACGAAAGACACCAAAGCTTACTCGGGATACCGGGGAGGAGAGGGATCGGGACATCCCAGCCAATCCAGATTCCACGGCAAACTATGCACGCCCAAGAACCTCAACGGAATGGGATGGACCCCGGTATCCTTTCCATCTTTATCCTAGGACTAGCGCGCCTGTGGGAGAAATCCCAAAGCCAAAAGGGAGGGGTGGGGAGGAGGAGGAGGAAAGGAAAAAGGGGGAGGATGGGATAGGGGAGGGGAGATTGGGGGCAATTAGGTTCGGTCTGGGGAAGAAGACCAACAGGTCTTTTTCCCTCAGACCAAGAGCCTCTTCACCACGCCAAGGAGCCCCCCTTGAAGAGGGACCCCAGAAAAGCAATTGGTACCCGAGGTGTTGATAGAAGGGGATTCCCCTTCCAAACAGTAACTAATTCAATCTGTTTCCTCCTCCAGTCTTCCATACACTAAGAAGAATCACCAATAAAGGTAAGTGTTATGCTGTTAATGTTTCATTCATCATGTCCATTGTATTGTTTATGTACTACATCTATATTCCATGTAAAAAATTTTTTTTTTTTAGTACTCTGGGTGTCAGGAACGGATTAATTGTATTTTTATTATTCCCTTTTGGGGAAAATTGATTCGAAAATCGTAATTTTTGATAATAGTAACATTCCAGGAACAGATTAATTGTGAATTTAAAAGAGGGACCACTGTATTTACCAAAATCATATATGGCAATCCCAAGCCAGGTCTGGAAATAAGTCACTTTGACTTTTTTGGGTTACCCTTTGGTTCTTTATACATACACTGCTATGTATGATAATCTATGTAACTGTATTTGTGTATACCTGAATAAACTTACTTATTTACTTCTAGTCTGTCGACTGAGTACAAGACACCCCCCATTCACTTATTTCAACCACCCAATAAAGTGGTCAGAAATTGGCAATTTGGCCGATTTCACATAAATTTCAACATTATTATTTAATCAAGGGGGGAAGCGCTAAACCCGGAGGATTATACAGCGCCTGGGGGGGGGATGTGGAAGGCATTCAGGCTTAATTCGGGGATGGACACAGATCCAATTCCCTAAATCAAGAGCCCCTCACCAACATCAAGGAACCTTCCTTGAGGGGATAAATTTCAACAATGCCAATTTTTAAAATAGGGTCCAAAAAAAACAATGCAGACCCTTCCTGGCACTAAAATAACAGTTTCTTTGTTCATAAGTCAGTCTCCAGGCCCCTCTTATATTACTCTTGCTTTCCAATTGGAATTTTTATTCACAAAAAAATAGAAGATTTTCTGTTACGCAGACTGCTGCATTATTGTAACAATTGTATAAATAATGTCAACTCATTCTTGACTACATATTTGAATTTAGACTGGCAGGCGGACAGGTATAGGACGGTGAGTCATTTGTTTACTCTTGAGCTTCGCTAAAGAATAGAACATTTCGCTACTGTGAGCGCAATTTCAAGGTACTTTTCATCATAAAAGCAATCAAAATCATATCTATTTCTATAATATATCTTTCATTCTATCAAATGAGACAAAAAAAGGAATATAACCATAAAAACCATACAAAAATATACCGCTAAGTGCCGCTAATGGCTGAGAAGTGAACTCCGCTATTTATGGTCTGACTTCTTTCATTTTTGGTGTACGTGAAGAAGTATCTTCCATCATACATTGCCCCAAATTTCAATAAGATAAACCAACAAACAATTGAGAAAATAATAATATAATAATATCTTTATTTATACACATACATGTACATGGTATACAGGCCTAGCTGACAATCAGTGACATACTATATATAGAAAGCCTCTTGTTATGCAGAGATTTCCAGCAAATTAGGTCAGTGTACCAGGATAAACACCCACACCAGTCGGCTAAGACCCAGGTACCCATTTACTGATGATGATTTTATTATAATCAAAAAGAAGCGCTAAGCCACAAGGGCTATACAGCGCTGCAGGGTAGGGAAGGAAGCGAGGGTATTGGGCGGCAGAAGGGGGGAGGGATGATCAGTAGGTTACAGAAAACAGCGGGGCAGGGGATAGTGCGGGGGTAGAGGGTAGCAAAGACATCGAGGTAGAAAGGGCTGAAGGTTTTCAAAGTTTGAGAAGTCAGTTGTTGTCAAAAAGTCAATGAGAGAGTCCGGATAAAAGGTTGGGCCCATCAGCGAGAAAGGAAGGTAAATAAAGAGAGCAGCGGAGCGAAAAACGACGACGGAAGTAAATTCTGCGTGTCGTTGATAAAGTGGGCAGTCTAATAGAATGTGGCTGACTGATAAGGGAACCTGACAATTCTCACAGAGAGGAGCAGGGCGCCTCCTCATGAGATATCCATGAGTAAGACGAGTATGGCCATGCGAGACGGGAGAGAGTAGTCTCCCAACCTTGACACTGGTGACAAGAAGACCGGCCATTAACCTATACTCGGTTTAATAGATGAAGTTAGTTACCGAGCATAGTAGACCAATGTTGTTGCCAACGGGTGTGAAGGTAGGTAGTATTTTCAGCAAAATAGTCCGTAAATGGGATACCTCTATATGAAACTGGTAGGTCATGTATGCTGACCGCGCAGCAGTGTCTGCCTGTTCATTGCCCTGTACGTCAAAAATGACCAGGGACCCAACAAAAACAATATCTTTATGCTTGGTAAAGATGGCGGGGTAGCCAAAGTTGGATACGGAGGACTAAGGGGTGAGGTGTATCAAATTTCTGTATAAACCTATAAAGCACTAAGGGAGTCTGAGACAAACAAAAATGATGACACAGGCATAGATGCAATATGGATAGTGCTGCAAGAATGGCAAAACAATTCAGCAGTAAAAAACTAGCCCGAAGATAGTAAATGGGCCCTCGTACGATGCTGTCCGGAAACACTGCTGCGAATCCTACACCGTCAGAAGACTTAGAGCATCTGTGTACACAGCAATGGCATGAGAATGAGAGTAGAAGTGGTCAAGAAAAAGAGAACGGGAAGCGACCGTAGACAGTTGGGCTTTCGAGCAAGGGAGAAGAAAACAACAGACTCGAACAGCTGGAACTTCCCAGGGGGGTAGGAAAAGTAAGATGCTACATGAACATAGAAAGGTGGTAATTGAAGAGAAGACAAGAGCGAATGAGGTGAAGAGAGAGGACGGAGTAAAAGAGGCGGCGAACAAATAAAGAATGTCTACTAATATCAGTGACCATTTCTATAAATGGTAGGATTGTGGAGATCATGAGAGCGTACATAGTAGTGAAGGCAATGGCATCACGGCGATCGGATAAGGATGGAACGTTTGCTTCTGCATAGAGGCTCTCAACAGGGGAAGAGCGAAAAAGCACCAAGGCATAAACGTAATCCTTGGTGATGAATGGGTTAAGGCTAGAGAAGTAGCAGGAGAGGCCGCTGAATAGATCTGGTCACCATAATCAAGTTTAGATAAAACGAGGGTGGAATGTAGGCAAAGGAGAGTTCAACGATCAGCTCCCCATGAAAGATGAGCAAGGGTTTTAAGAAGGTTCAGCCAGCTGTGACAAGTTGCCTTCAGAGAGGTAATGTGAGGTTTCCAGGATAACCTACGGTCAAAGAGGAGGCCCAGAAACCTGACTGTATCATGTTCAGGGATATGGGAGCCATGGAGGTACAAAGGATGATCAGAGATGACAGAGCATCTAGTGAAAGTAATTTGGTGAGTTTTGGTACTGGAAAATTTAAACCCATGTGTGGTGGCCCAATTGGAAACACTGTCGACTGCATGCTGGAGAGAAACTGTAATGAGGTGACAGTCAGCGTCTGCACAGGCAATAGCGAAGTAAACAACATAGAGTGATGACCAAATATTGGATGGAAGACTAGAGGCCAAATCATTTATAGCAAGGAGAAAAAGTGTTGTGCTCAGAACACATCCCTGGGGGACACCTTCAGCTTGGATAAAGTCCGGGGAGAGCATATTATTAACCCGAACATGGAAATGTCTGTCAGTTAAAAAGTTCTTAAGGAAGGATGGTAGATTGCCTCGGAGGCCTAAGGAGTGGGCTTGGGCCCATATATACCTCCAAGTTGTGTCATATGCCTTATCAAGGTCAAAAAATATCGCAATAACTGAGTGGTTATTCGCAAAGGCATTATGAACATACGTATCCAAGCGTAGTAAGGGGTCTAGGGTAGAACGTCCCTTACGAAAGCCATGTTGACGAGTGGAGAGACTGTTGTGTGTCTCTAAATACCACACTAAACGTCTATTTACCAAGCGTTCCATCACTTTGCAAACTGCACTGGTAAGAGCAATGGGACGATAGTGGGAGGCTTCATGTCCCGTAGTACCCAGTTTGCCGAAAGGGAGAACAATGGCAGATTTCCACGGCTGTGGAAGAACTCTGTGACCAAATAAGATTGAAAAGGCGTAATAGGACTGCAAGGGCTGACTAATGTAAATGTTGTAGCATACGAATATGAATGTCATCGGGCCCAGCTGCTGATGATCGGCAAGCTGAGAGTGTTGCCTCCAGTTCTTGAAGTGTAAAAGGCACAATATACTGTTCTTCTCTGAGAGAAGAAAAGTCCAAGGGTGCTAACTCTCTGGCAGACTTTGAGGAAAGAAACGAGGGGCATAGATGGAGCTCCTGAGAAATACAGACCAGATGATTGCCAATTTCATTGGCAACATCTAGTGGGTTTGCTATATCAACACCGGCAACCCACAGAACAGGAGCCGGGTCAGGAGAATATTTACCACTCAGTTTTCGAACTTTTTTCCAGACTGCACTCGTGGAGAAAGCAAGGTGATGGAGACATAATCTCGCCAGCAAGTGCGTTTAGCGTCACGGATGACACGGCGAGCGATCGTCATGCTTCTGCTTAAAATCAAGAAGTCTCTCCATGGTTCTATTGTACCGGTACCTGCCCCATGCAGGGCGTTTCAAACGTACTGCACGAGGACAAGCAGGAGACCACCAAGGCACGCATTTCTGAGAATGCCTGCCCGAAGTTTGGGGTATAGAATGAGAAGCTGCGGTTAAAATGGAGGACGAGAAGAGGTGTAAAAGCTCATCAATGGAGGACAAAGAAGGAACCTCACTAAAAACAGTTGTGAGTAAAGGTTCCAATTTGCCTGATCAAATTGCCAGCGTGGAATACGAAGAGGTGGTGAATATGAAGGGGAAGTAAGAATGATTGGGAAATGATCGCTGTCATGTAAATCCGGGAGAACAGACCAGGTGAAGTCTAATGCGGCGGAGGAAGAGCAGACTGAGAGATCGATGCAAGAGAGAGTGTGAGTCCGAGGATCAAAATGGGTGTGAGTACCTGTATTTAAAACATGGAGGGGGTGGGTAGCAAGAAAAGCCTCTAACTGAATGCCACAGGAATCACAGTGAGACCCCCCCAGAGGAAATGATGGGCATTAAAATCGCATAGTAACAGAAGCGGTGGCGGTAATGATGAAACAAGAAAGGCATTATCCGGGATAGATAATGCCCGAGAAGGAGAGAGATATAAAGAACAGGCGTATACCACCTAATGCAAATGGATACGGGCTGCTGTTGTAATGCAGCGAAGTACGAACAAAAGATAGCTGATGGAACGGAATATCGTGCCTAGAAAAAGGGCACTTTCACTAAAGGTCCCATCAAGGAAAAAGATCTGAAGAATAAAATAATGGGGAATAGATAACATGTAATTTTGGGGGGGTTCCGTTAAGCAACAGCGCCACCAACAGGGAAAACTGGGAGAGTAACATCTGAATGCTCACCCCTATTACCCACTGAGCTGCGTATAGTTCCACTGTTAATAGGCTATGATACGGCAATGATATCTGACAGGTAAGGGTTCCTACGGACTAGAGGTTAGAAAAAGTCCACATGCGGGTGCAGCGGAAAATGTTCAGGCAGCGAAGGACGGTCCGTTCTGCGAAGAAAGGAGTTGCGCAGATGGATGGAGAGGAGAAGAGGAACTAGAGGGTGGAGTCAGTGTCCATGTGATGGATTGGTCGTTGCAATATATTCAGAGGAATGCTTCAAGTTTTCGGAATTCAAGACGTCGTTTGATGAGACAATATAGGAGATGGTAGGGGGAGGATGAGTAAAGATTGGAACTGTAAAATGGACTGTACCAAGGTAGGGGTGAGGGCGAAAGGGTGGAGGGACATCAACTTGAGAAGCATGGAAGGGGACAGAAGGAGGCAGAAACCGGGAGGTGCACTAAGAGGAAGAAACTTGGGAGGGAACAGGGAGGAAGGTACAGTTACAAGAGGAGGGTGAAACCTCTAAACTTGTAACATAGCAGAGAGAGAAGAAGAACCAGGAACAGAGACAGGGAAGGTAAAATGAGGAGGAAAAGTGTAAGAGAGGGGTTAAAGGACCTTTTTTTGACTTTCTGAGAAGTATAAGGAATTGATTGGGAGGAGAGTCATACGAGATCTCGCGATGACCCGAGGCTTGTGAGGGGGGGGGGAAGAAAAAGGGGGAGAGAACAAGAAGAAGCGAGAACAGACTGAGCCGTTGAAGTAGGGACGTCTGAGCCCAGGACAGTCAAAAAGAAATTAGATATCAGGAGTGACTATGGTAGAGAAACCACAGAGGAGCTCAGAAGATGGGGACTCCCAAGAGTGGGGGGATGTTTTGAAACACGGGAATAAGAAACACAAGGTAGTCTCCTTGGAGTTGAGGATGAGAAAACTAACCATGGCATAAGAGAGACCTTCTGCCTCTTTGATTTAACAGATTCCCGCTCAATTAAGTATACTGCAACGGGCGTAGAGGACGAAGGGTGAGCCTCATGACAATTAAGGCAAGAGGGAGGTCGATTGCAAGACGTATTAGAATGGTCATCGGCACCACAGACTGGGCCATTTGGCTATAGATCTGCAATATTTCCTGGAATGGCCAAATATCCAGCAATTTCTTACACTGTTCGGTGTTGGGATCATCTTTCGAAACTTGAACCATAGGTCCTGCTACATATACTGATATGGTAAGTCACGGCTTCAAAAGCTTAAATGAGCCACATTGCAGGGTAACGTCCCGCCGCGCGGGCAGAAGAACATAAAGTGTTTACCTTGAGGATTGGAGATCTTGATTCATCCCAGCTGTCAAGAATGGGTGCATTGCCATAGTCAGGAAATTTTTGTTGCAACTATGTATAGGGCAGAATGACGGTACCACTACAAGAACTGAGGGAATGATGTTTTCATAGTGACAGAACAGTAATCGATATGGGAAATAAGAGAAAGAATCATGAGGCTTGGTAGCCATTCTGTACAGTGCTGATGTGGTGTACCGCTCTTAATAGCATGAAAAGAAAATCTTTACCAAACATGGCGTAGGAGTGCCTTGCCAATACTATGCTCGGAAGATAGGCAATAGAGGGAAAAGTTGGTCATAAAGTAGAAGAATTTAGTCCATTGTGGCATTCTGAAACTAAGTTGGAAAGGGAGTGCAGGACAAAGTCGATCCTTTTTTCTGAGAAGACGAGAAGGTGAGAAGTTATAATCCAGCAGGTAATTGTCGTTGGTGTTTAGCATGGGACCAAGTTTGGTCCACGTGAAAAGGTGCCGGCGATTCGAAAATTGCCACTCCTTAAGGAGAGGCTGGAAGCATAGTCAAAAGGAGAGCAGAGGTCAGAATAAATCGAAGGAATCACGTCGAGACCATCAGTACCTGAAGCGTGAGGAAACAGACACGGCAAGAGGTAACAGAGCCATTAGAGTGTCCGCGAAGAGTGGTCCAAAGACGAGGCTTGGGGTCAAAACGGTGTGGGCGGTAAACAAGAAGGGGACTGGGGAGCAGGGTTCATGGACTGCTTCCATTGGTTAGGTTACTTTTTTTCTTTTTGGTTTTTAAGAAAAAAAAAGAAAATAGAAAATAAAAATAAACAAAAAGAATAAAAAAAGGGGACCAGGGATGGATAGGCTCCTGATAAGAATGAAAGGGCCAGAAATTTCCCTCCGCACCCAAGAGGACCTCAGCACCGCAAGTAGCGCGAGATGCAGCATGAACCACCCGTGCGCATAACCCCCAACCCATCATCATAAAACCAGCAATTCCGGGATAGCAACCCTCCCATCTGCCAAGTCTACCTCGGTGGAACAAAAGAGAGGGTGGCCGATATCCACCACAAAGCATACATCCTCGCCACCACCCCCGGAATCCGAAGAGGTGGCTTTCCAGGATACACCCGTCACCCGAAAGAACCAGCCCAAAGCGACCCACCGGGATACCGGAGAGGGATCGTGAACAATCCCAGGCATCCAGATTCCACCGGCAAACTACGTCACCTGCCAAGAACCGTCAACGGAATGGGATGGACCCCGGTACCCTTTCCCGCAACCTAGGAAATAGCGTGCCTGTGGAAAAAATCCCCAAGGCCAAAAGGGCAAAAGGGGAGGGGTGGGGTGAGGAGTAGGATGAGGAGAAGAAAAAGGTGAGGAATGGGAGAGGGAAGGGGGAACTTGTGGGTAATTAGGTTCGGTCTGAAGGAAGAGACCGACAGGTCTAATTCCTCAGACCTCAAGAGGGCCTCTCACCATCACCAAGGATCCCCCCTTGAAGAGGTAAAAGTAAGCAGGTTATAACAATATGTGAGAAAAAGAAATTAGAAATGAAATATGCAAGGAAGTAGAGCCACCAAACAGTACCAGCAGGTTTGGTGTGGGCTACCACCCTGGAAATTTGAAATTATGCTGAGCCAAAACTTAGTGAGCCAAATAACTGAAGGAACCGAAGTAACTGATTGCTGGATTTATGGCGGACCTGTATTTATAGATGGGGTAGAAAAGAAGTAAATGCTAGGGTGTTGGGGAGAGGGGTGGGATTAAATTATGGGGAACCATATACAAAACAGGAGTTGACACAGTTACTTTTTGCTGATGATACTGTGCTTTTGGGAGATTCAAAAGAAAGTTGCAAAGGATAGTGGACAAGTTTGGGAGGTGTGTAAAAGTAGAAAGTTAAAGGGGAACATAGATAAGAGTAAGGTGTTTGAGGTATCAAACAATTTGATATCAAATTGGAGATTACATTGGATATCACATTGGATGGAGGGAGTATGGAAGAAGTGAATGTGTTCAGATATTTGGGAGTTGATTTGTCAGTGGGATGGGTTTATGAAGGATGAGGTTAACCATAGAACTGATGAAGGAAAAAAAGGTGAGTAGTGCATTGAGTATATGTGAAGACAAAAACATTATCCACAAGGCAAAGAAGGGAAAGTACAAAAGTATAGGTGATACCAACACTCTATATGGTTGAAGCATGGGTTGTAAATTCTGCAATGAGGAGGAGGCTGGAGGCAGTGGAGATGTCATGTGTTTACCTGGAGTTTACCTGGAGAGAGTTTCGGGGGTCAACGCCCCCGCGGCCCGGTCTGTGACCAGGCCTCCTGGGGGATCACGCTGAACACCAGCTGTTGCTGCTGGCTGCACGCAAAACCAAAAAGTACGAGCCACAGCCCGGCTGATCAGGAACTGTAAGTGCAATGTGTGGTGGAAATATTATGCAGAGAATTCATAGTATGGAAATTAAGAGGAGGTGTGGAGTTACTAAAATTATTATTATTATAATCAAAAAGAAGCGCTAAGCCACAAGGACTATACAGCGGAGTTACTAAAAGCATTAATCAAGAGGGCTGAAGAGGGGCTGTTGAGGTAGTTTGGTCATTTAGTGAGAATGGAACAAAGTAGAATGACTTGGAGAGCATATAAATCTGTAGGGGAAGGAAGGCAGGGTAGGAGTCATCCTTGAAAAGGTTGGGAGGGAGTAAAGGCAGTTTTGTGGGCAATTAGGAATGGACTTCCAGAAAGCTTGTGTGAGCATGTTAGATATGAGTGAATGGAGATGAATGTTTTTTTGGGACTTGATGAGCTGTTGGAGTGTGAGCAGGGCAATATTTTGTGAAGGGATTCAAGGAAACCAGTTAGCCGGACTTAAGTCCTGGAAATGGGAAGTACAATGCCTGCACTTTAAAGGAGAAATTTGGGATATTGGTAGTTTGGAGGAACATCTAAACTGTCATATCTGAGCAACCTCTGCAAAGACAGTGATTATGTATGAGTGATGGTGAAAGAAATGAATGATAAAAGTTTTTTCTTTCTTTTTGGGTCCCCCTGCCTCAGTGGGAAATGGCCGTGTTATAAAAAAAAATACAGGAGGGGTTACTAGCCCCTTGCTCCTGGCAATTTTAGTGGCCTCTTACGACACACATGGCTTATGGAGAAAGAATTCTGTCCCACTTCCCCATGGAGATAAGCAGATGTAAACAAGAACAAGAACTACGAAGAAAGAAGAAAACCCAGAGGGGTGTGTATATAAAAGTTTGTATATGCATGTGTAAGCTGACCTAAGTGTAAGTAGAGGTAGCAAGATGTACCTGAAATCTCACAAGTTTGTGAGACAGAAAAAAGACCAGCAAGCCTATCATGTAAAATAATTACAGGTTTCTGTTTTACACTCACTTGGCAGGACAGTAGTACCTCACTGGGTAGTTGCTAACAACCTACTACCTAGTATGAGTATAATAAGGAAGGTGTCAAGCAGTAACAAGCATGAGATCTGAGACAGTAGAAGTTGTCTTGATTGTACAGCAGAGTAAGAGGAATGTTGTGTATTAACCCCTTGACTGTCGCGGTATATATACGTCATAGGAGATACCATGTTTGACGTATCTATACGCATAAATTCTAGCGGCTTCAAATCAAGCAGGAGAAAGCTGGTAGGCCCACATGTGAGAGAATGGGTCTCCATGGTCAGTGTGCACCATATAAAAAAAATCGGGGAGCCAGTGGTGCATTGTGGGAATGCCATTTCAGTTGTCCTTTTTCAGCATATCTAGCGGTAAGAAATATGTGACTCCCCAGCAAATCTGGGACTCTTCTCTTCCCAAGTTATGCTCTAACACAGATGGAAGTGTCAGTGAAGATCAATTTCATGATTTCGAGGAGTTTGAGACCAAAAGCAATGGAGGAGGAGGAAGAAGAGGAAGAGGGGAGGAGGAGGAAGGAGGTAGGAGGAGGAAGGAAGAAGAAGAGGAATAATAATAATACCTAATAATAATAATATGTTCCCTTGAAGCATGGAAAACAGTTCACCCCATGACAGTGACAAGATAAGGGGAGATAACATCTGATAAGAGCTGACCTTTGATGAGCATGAATGAGGGTGGAGGGAGGGTGCAGCTGTCTGTCTAGCTCTCTGTCTCAGAGCCAGGAGGAGAAGAAGAAGAAAAAGAAGGAGAAGAAGGAGAAGGAGGAGGAGAAGGAGAAGAAGAAGGAGAAGAAGAAAGGAGAAGGAGAAGGAGAAGGAGAAAAAGAAGGAGAAGACGTAATAATAATATGTAATAATACGTTCCCTTGAGGCATGAAAACAGTTCACCCCATGACAGTGACAAGATAAGGGGAGATAACATCTGATAAGAGCTGACCTTTGATGAGCGTAAACGAGGATGGAGGGAGGGGGCAGCTGATAAGGAAATTAGATGACCATCCCCCTCCCTTTGTTTTTGCTCGTACACAAACATCTGTCTGTCTATTTGTCTGTCTGCCAAGCTCCCTGTCTATCCGTCTAGCTCTGTCTCAGAGAGAGCCACAAGACTGTGTCATCACGTTTACTCACATCTTCAAGCAGAGTATAGCACTTTGTCTGGATTTTTTGGGTTATCCTAGGTAATTTATACTATGTATACTTGTATTTATGTGTACCTGTGAGACAGATAGACAGACAGAGAGAGAGAGAGAGACAGATTGAAAGAGATAGAATGAGGGAGAAAGATAATTAGATAGAATGGAGGGGAAGCAGCATCCGACCCCATTGTTTTGACAGGCGGTAGGGGAAGTGAGTAATGAGACAATATGTCATTTTGACAGCTGCCCACTCCTGACTCAAAACAATTATGAGCCACACACTCGCACCCAAGACAAGCTTGCTGAATGATGATAATAGCAGTTTTATGAAAGTATCTAGTGACTATATATGTGTATATATATTATAGAAACCAGAAGCAAGAAGGGAAGGCAGGAATGAAGGAAGGACGAGATGAAAGGAAGGAAACAAGTAAGGAAGGACAGATGAAGGAATGTAGGAAGAGAGGTAGGAAAGGACAGATAAAGGAATGTAGGAAGAGAGGTGGAATGCCCTCCAGGTAGGAAAGGAATGAAAGAAAGATGACACACTACCATTTACCTAGGATAACTACATAACACAACTGCCTGTTAATACTCCGAAGAAAACTGCTCAGATGAGGTATTTTGTCTTTGCACATAAAAAAAAAGTCCACAAAAATGCGCACACATTGGTTTTATGTGTGAGGAGTGTAAAACACCACTGTGTATGACACCATGTTTCAAAGAGTTCCACAAGCTGCAGAACTTCTAGGAATATATCCAGTGACTGTATATTGGTATATATATTATAGAACAATAGTAATAAACAATTTTTTGTATTGTTTGTTTTGTAAATAATATATTGATAATTATTTGTTCCTTATTTGT
>NC_069404.1:526592-543255 GCF_026875155.1 Cherax quadricarinatus | reverse complement strand
CTGTTGGAGTGTGAGCAGGGCAATATTTTTGTAAAGGGATTCAAGGAAACCATTAGCGGACTTAAGTCCTGGAAAGGGAAGTACAAGCCTCATTTTTAAGGAGAAATTTGGGATATTGGAGTTTGGAGGAACATCTAAACTGTCATATCTGAGCAACCTCGGGCAAAGACAGTGATTATGTATGAGTGAGGGTGAAAGAAATGAATGATAAAGTTTTTTCTTTCTTTGGGTCCCCCTGCCTCAGTGGGAAATGGCCGTTTTTATAAAAAAAAAATACAGGAGGGGTTACTAGCCCCTTGCTCCGGGAAATTTTTAGTGGCCTCTTACGACACACATGGCTTAGGAGAAAGAATTCTGTCCCCTTCCCATGGAGATAAGCAGATGTAAACAAGAACAAGAACTACGAAGAAAGAAGAAAACCCAGAGGGGTGTGTATATAAAAGTTTGTATATGCATGTGTAAGCTGACCTAAGTGTAAGTAGAGGTAGCAAGATGTACCTGAAATCTCACAAGTTTGTGAGACAGAAAAAAGACCAGCAAGCCTATCATGTAAAATAATTACAGGTTTCTGTTTTACACTCACTTGGCAGGACAGTAGTACCTCACTGGGTAGTTGCTAACAACCTACTACCTAGTATGAGTATAATAAGGAAGGTGTCAAGCAGTAACAAGCATGAGATCTGAGACAGTAGTTGTCTTGATTGTACAGCAGAGTAAGAGGAATGTTGTGTATTAACCCCTTGACTGTCGCGGTATATATACTTCATAGGAGATACCATGTTTGACGTATCTATACGCATAAATTCTAGCGGCTTCAAATCAAGCAGGAGAAAGCTGGTAGGCCCACATGTGAGAGAATGGGTCTCCATGGTCAGTGTGCACCATAAAAAAAAAATGGGGGAGCCGTGGTGCATTGTGGGAATGCCATTTCATTTGTCCTTTTTCAGCATATCTAGGGGTAAGAAATATGTGACTCCCCAGCAAATCTGGGACTCTTCTCTCCCAAGTTATGCTCAAAAACAGATGGAAGGTCAGTGAAGATCAATTTCATGATTTTGAGGAGTTTGAGACCAAAAGCAATGGAGGGGAGGAAGAAGAGGAAGGAAGGGAGGAGGAGGAAGGAAGGGAGGAGGAGGAAAGGAAGAAGAAGAGGAATAATAATAATACCTAAAAAATAAATTTAAAAATTTCCCTTGAAGCATGGAAAACAGTTCACCCCATGACAGTGACAAGATAAGGGAGATAACATCTGATAAGAGCTGACCTTTTGATGAGCATGAATGAGGGTGGAGGGAGGGGTGCAGCTGTCTGTCTAGCTCTCTGTCTCAGAGCCAGGAGGAGAAGAAGAAGAAAAAGAAGGAGAAGAAGGAGAAGGGGAGGGGAAAAGGGGGAAGAAGAAGGAGAAGAAGGGAAAAAGGAGAAAAGGAGAAGGAGAAGGAGAAAAAGAAGGAGAAGAGTAATAATAATAGTAATAATAGTTCCCTTGAGGCATGAAAACAGTTCAAACCCCCTGACATGACAAGATAAGGGGGGATAACATCTGATAAGAAGCTGACCTTTTATGAGCGTAAACGAGGATTTGGAGGGGGGGGGCAGCTGATAAGGAAATTAGATGACCCTCCCCCTCCCTTTGTTTTTGCTGTACACAAACATTGTCTGTCATTTGTCTGTCTGCCAAGCTCCTGTCTATCCGTCTAGCTCTGTCTCAGAGAGAGCCACAAGACTGTGTCATCACGTTTACTCACATCTTCAAGCAGAGTATAGCACTTTGTCTGGATTTTTTGGGGTTTTCCCAGGTAATTTATACTATGTATACTTGTATTTATGTGTACCTGTGAGACAGATAGACAGACAGAGAGAGAGAGAGAGGACAGATTGAAAGAGATAAATGAGGGGGGAAAATAATTAGATAAAGGAGGGGAAGCGCACCGCCCCCTTGTTTTGCAGGCGGTAGGGGAAGTGAGTAAAGAGACAATATGTCATTTTTTACGCGCCCACTCCTGACTCAAAAAAATTATGAGCCACACCCGCACCCCAAACAAGCTTGCTGAAGTGATAATAGCGTTTTATAAAATATCTAGGACTAAATGTGTTATATTTTAAAAACCAGAAGCAAGAAGGGAAGGGAGGAAGAAGGAAAGGCGAGATGAAAGGAAGGAAAAAGTAAGGAAGGACAGATGAAGGAATGTAGGAAGAGGGTAGGAAAAGGACAGATAAAGGAATGAGGAAGAGAGGTGAATGCCCCCCAGTAGGAAAAGGGAAAAAAAAAGATACACACTACCATTTTTCCCAGGATAAAACCCCTAACACAAATGCCTTTAATCTGAAGAAAACTGCTCAGATGGGGTATTTTGTCTTTAATAAAAAAAAGTCCACAAAAAGCCACACATTGGTTTTATGTGTGGGATGTAAAAACCCACTGTGTATGAACCATGTTTCAAGAGTTCCAAAGTGCAGAACTTCTAGGAATATATCCGGACTGTTATTGGTATATATATTATAAACAATAGTAATAAAAATTTTTTGTTTTGTTTGTTTTTGTAAAAATTTTTGATAATTAGTTGTGCCCTTATTGTGTTGTAAAAAAGGGTTTTAATTGTCTTGCCCTTATTTTGGGTCCTGGGCCCAATAAGTTTAGTGAAAAAAACAACAACCTTCAAAATAAGAAAACCCAAAAGTTTACCGGGTGAGCGGAAAGTCCCCGCGTTCCCATATCGGCTCATTTTTGCAAATTTCTGCCTCTATATCTGGGTAAGTACTGATGGGAATTTTTTTTTTGGGGGGGGATAAAACAATCAGAAAAATAATTTTAAACTTTTCATCAGAAAAAATAATTTTTTTTTTAATTTTTTGCGACACCAGGAGAACTTCAGGATTGGGCCCTTTTACAATCAACAAATCACCAAAGGAAAACTCCAAGACTGAGGGTACTATCAAAAATAAAGGGTGTTCCACAATCAGCTCTCCTGGCACTGTCCATTCAAATCATATACCTTATCTTCATATGGAAATTTGTCATGGGGGTCAACAACATCCAAACACCCAAAACCCCAAAAAACCCAGCAAAAGGCACATAAAAATGAAACAAATTCCCCCTCCCCCCCAGCTACCCACCAATTTTAAAAAACGAAACTGCTCACCATTTAAAAACATCCTACTTATTGTGTGCCATACAACACAGAAAAATACACGCAAAAAAAAACCCTCCCTCAAACTTTCCTCACCAACCTAAACAGGAACATGAAAACCAAAAAAACAGTCTCTTTGATATACCTGTGTCCATATCACACTTTTTAAAAATCTTTGCACATAAAGGGCCCCCCAAAATATGGAAAATTTTTACCAAAAGTATTAAAGTAACCCGTCTGAAAAAAATTTTAAAACTCTTCTCAAAAAACCATTATCACCCCGATAAATGCTAAATCTCATACACACTTACTCACCTAGTATTCCACTCATAAGAAAAAATCATTTTAACCTTTTATCCTTGTTGACAGATATAATTGTTTTCACAAAAAAATATTTTCGAATTTTAAAATTCTTTGTATTATACAAATTTTGTTCATTCTTATTAATATTTTACTGTACATTATGAAAAAATTACATCCTATGTACAACTATGATATACTCCTTTTTATTAAGTAGACTGTAAGCCCCAAAAATGTTAAGTTTGGCCCCCAAAAGCCAGGCAAAAAAAAGGGTTTTGCATTGCAACCCACTATTGTAAATATAAAATCTCAATGTACATTTGCAAAGACATAAAATAAATAATAAAGCCCGCCCCTAAGCTTGCTACAAGGGCTTTTGGCATTTTTACACTTAAAACCCCTGTATTTTTTGAAATGCCCCCCCCTTAATAATAAATAAATAAAAAAATTTAAGCATCATATTTTTTTACCATGGTTTTTGTCCCCCGGCAACTACCCGAACACCTGTTTTCCAGCTCGACTAACCTACTGAAGTCTCCCTTTTTTTAAACACTAAAAAAATAAGCAGGAGATTAAATACCTTACCGCTCTTTTTTATACAAAAAAACCATCACATCATTGCAACACTTTAACAATCATAGTCCTACCTTTTCCCCCGTTTCAAAAAAAGCAAGGGGACCCCGATCCAAAAGGGGGGAGACCCCAAAAAGACTTAATATAGGCCCTCTTCTCAAAATCTTTGAAAAAATTTGTTATAAGCGAATCTATTCCCACCCAGCTCCCACAACATCTCAACCCCTGTCTTTTTGGGTTAGGCCCAACAAAAAAAAACTAAGATGTTTATAACCCTGCTAGAAACAATTCACTGAAAAGAAAAAAAAAAGTCCCACTGGGTTCTTTAACTTACGTAAAGCTTTTGATACAGTTGACCATGACTTGTCCCTATAAAATGTCACACTTTTGGGTTTAAAGGGCACTCCCCAACACCCAAATCTTACCTCGCAAAAGAAGCCAATTGTGTACACAAATGGGGCAAACCTATTCCGCCCGCCAATAAGTTGGGTCCCACAGGGAAATTTGGCCCCTTTTCTTTCTCAATACATAAATGATCTCCAAATGTCGCAACTACTCAAACCCACACTTTTTTCGATGACATAAATGTCTTCTCTCACCTCCCCCATACGTGCCATACTGTAAATACCGAATTACAGAAAATATCTACTGGAGGGGGCTAAAAAACTTATCTAAACATTGACAAAACCTATTCTTTTCAGTTTGGTATGGTACAGATGTCCCTTTTAAACAAAATATAAAGGATCACCTATCCAAAACTCCCGAGGGAAAATTATTAGGAATCCCCTTTGATAATAGACTCAAATTTCAAAACAAAATACAACAAATTTTTCCCAAAAAAAATTTCCAAGACCCTAGGCTCTATCAAAGAATAGTGCTTGTTCCCAGCAGCCCCCCGGGGCCCATATCTCTATTTTTTACCCCCTTCTCACCTATGGAATTTGTGCATGGGCTAAACAACAATAAACCCTCTCAGACCATATTTTCCAACAAAACTGCAGTAGAATAACAAATTCCAAAAACAGGCGACACTCCACCAATATTCAAAAATCTAAACCCCACTACCATAAAAAACATCATATTATTACTGCACCTACTCATACATAGAACATTTAACTCTGATATAAACCCTCCCCTCAAACGCTTCTTACCCAAACCCCAACAGAACAGACCATAACACAGGCACAGACACTCTTTTTATGTTCCTTGTGTCCCTCACCCTATGCAAAAACTCAAAGCAATAAAAGGCCTTAAAATCGGGAAATTTATTACCTGTGAAATAAAAAAACACTGTTTATAAATCAAGCTTTCTCAAAAATTACTTACTCCCCACAACTAAATAAATACTGAACAATTTTATCTCAAAATTTATCTCATAATTTTTTTTTTTATTATCACTCTGGGTTCCCACCAAGAGGGTGGCCGAAAAAAAAAAAATTTACCATCATTTTACTCCATCCTGTTTTGCCAGGGGTGCTTTCACTACAGTTTTTTAAACTGCAACATTAACACCCCTCCTTCAAGTGTAGGAATGTATTTCCCCATTTCCAGGACTAAAGAAAGGTTTTCCCCGGTTTTCCCCTAAACCCCCTTTCATAAATTTTTACTTTGCTCCCCACCCCAACGCATAAAGTATTAACCCTTTCGGGTTCGTCCCGTAAAAATTTAAGGGTTTTTTTCGGGAGTGCCCCCAAACCGTAGATCTTTCCAAAATTTAGCCCCTAAAATTTGCCAAAGCGCTCATAGGCCTACATTGGGGAGAAGGGGTTTTCCTGCCCCCGGGGGTTGTGCCATAAACAAAAATTCTAGGGGGCCTGCTTTAGCATTGTGGGAACCCCGGGCTCAGCACCCTTGTTCACCATGCCTCGTCGAAAAAAGTCAGCTCTCATTTCCCCGGAAAATTGGGACTTCCTTTTCCCTGTCTGTTTGTTCTGACACAAAAGGGGGAATTTGGAAATGAAGACGAATTCTCCCCCGGGCTTTGATAAGTTATGACCGAAAAAATGACCAGGAAAATTCGTTTAATAGGCAGAAAAAACCCCGACGTTTCCTCGACCTTCTACCTCGGGTTTTTGGGGGCACTGGGACTCACGGTCGGGTTTTTCCAAAACGAAAAGGGGAAAACTAATTTTTTCCCCCGTGGCCAGGCCTCTGACTTCAGTAAGACGATGATTCGGGACCTGGTTTGTGTTTTTTATTGGGTTTGCATCATTCGAGTATGATAGTGGGGAAAAACAAACACCATGAAGCGTTGGTATGTTCCCCGGGCCGCATGCGCTGGGGTAGTGTACCCTATGCTTTTGCCCAGGGGCCCGGAGTTTCACCCCGGGTAATCCCGTGGCCCTACCCCCTTTTTAAGGTAGTGATGTGGGATGATGTGGCACATTTGGGCTGGAGGGGCCACAGGCACCCAGTGGTTGTTAGGGGGGCTGGTGGTGGAAAGTGGCACCGCCATGCTTGACCACTCCCATGGCCGGGGGACCCACGCTGCTACTCTTCAGTTAAAGGGACAAAGGGGAGCGTCACCCACCAGCCCCCCCCAAAACCCCACCCAAACAACCACCCCTATGATGTCCATTCCACCACCCAAACCCCGTACCCGGGGAATTGGCGGGCAAAATCCCAATTTTGTTCCAGCCCTCACCATTTTGATGACTCTCAAAGGGGGAATTCTACCACCTGCCTTTGGGAACCAGGGCCCAATGAACGGGAATTCTTTAATTTATTTTAAACCCCCCTTTGATGGAAATTATTGTCAGGGAAAGTAAAAGTTTTTTCAGTAAAACCATGGCAAATACGACTTATCCCCACAGAAAGACTAAACAGGTGGAAAGAAAACGACTTTTGGCAGAAATGTTTTTGGGTTTTTTGAAAACAATAATGCTTATGCCCACGTCTAAAAGCATAATAAAAAAGCATACGGGTCCACAGACGCTAATTTGTACCCCATCCTTCAGTGAAATAATCCCAAAGGAACTTTTTAATCTTACTTTTTACGTATGTTGCCTTCTCTAAAAAAAAACCGGGCCTGACAAAAATTTCCGGGTTTTTACAAGATTAAAAATGTTTTCATGAAACTCAAAAAAAAAAGTTCAGGATATACTTTTATTATTAAAAATTCTTGAAAATGACAGTTTTTGGATTTTGTTCGGGGGGTTTGACTGCCCATTAAAACAGTTTTATCCCGGCAAAAAGGAAACCGTTTGGGGATAAAATTGTTTTTTACTCTGGGGATTGTGACAGTGGCCTGGTGTTGGATATTGTTGTATCCCGGGTAGTAAAACATTGAAAGATACCAAGATGTTATTGGGTACTCAGGTGACGTAGTGAGAAATGATGGCCCCTTAAATCTTGGTATGGGCCATACTTATATACCATAAACGGGGTAAAACAACCCCATTACCCCGGGTTTTTCATGGGGTTTTTGGGAAAAAACAGATTTTTGTGTGGCACAGTGGTTTAATCGAAAAACATATCCCCAGGCTAAACGCAGGTTTTTCGGGGAGGGGCTGCAGGGGGTTCCCCCTCCCAATGAAAATCAGGGTTTTTAGGTGGCATGACAAACGAGATTCACATTTTTGACAACCTTTCCCAACCGGGTAATAAAATTTGAAAGGGACAGGGGCCCAAAGTTAAATCAAGTGACTAATTAAGAATTCGAAAACCATCCCAAATGATTGATTATACAAAAAACCCAGCGCTTTTTGAAAAGTTGACTGAAATTTGGTTTTTTTGTTGACTGTTTCCCGTAAGAGTTACAAGTGGTAAAAATGAAACTTTTCTTCCTCTCATGGATTTTTCCAATGCTGAATGCATTTAATATGTATCAAATAAAGATTTGGTAACAGACCACCTTTAATGGGGGTTTTTGTTTGTTGTTGTCGGGAACAACCCCAAAAATGAATTTCCGGTAAAAACACCTCCCAATAAAACATGGTCCTCGAATTCATACAATATCCCCAAGCGTTTGAGGAGAAAAGGTGATCATTTCATAATACAGTTTCCCCTTCAACTCAAAAAAAATTTTGGGCCCTCAGAAGAGATGCATTGTCTGTGCACAAAAAAAACGACGGCAACAAAGACGCAAAGACACTGGTTTTTTTGTGGGGAGGAATGTAAAAGGGGCCTCTGTTTCATGGTTTCCCTTTTTTCAAGGAGTTTTAAAAAAGTCCAGCAGTTTTTAAAACCCCTTTCCTTTAAATTTTAAATATGTAAAAAAAGATGAACATTAGTATTAAAATATTTGGGGGCATGTTTATTGTAATAAACAACATGGTAAAAAATAAATGGGTAATAACTTTAGTGGGTTTTTTGTTTCCCAAAACAGTGGTATATATATATCAATTTTAAAAACAGTATTTGGGCTCAGGCCCCAAAAAGTTTTGTAGGGAAAAGAAAAAAAAATTTGGGAAAAAAAAAGAAAAAACAACCCAAAACAACAAAATTTTAAAATAATACGGGGTTTTGTTTGGGTTCGTCGATGTTGCCGCCCCCCACAATTTTATTTTTTTTATAAACCCTTTTTGGCACTGTTAAACTTGGGAAGTAATGATCAGATTTCTAAATTTTTTTTTTGTTTTATTACCTTCACAAAAAAATGCCTTTAATTCTGTTTAAGGGAAAAAAAAATTTTTTTTTTTTTTTAAAATTTCTTGGGGCACTGGTGCGTGACTTCAGATTTTGGCCTTGGACCCGGGAAAGGGGGTTTAAAAAACCCTTTGTCTCCATTTCCTATCAAACACGCTCACGCACACCTGCTGGAAGTTCCCAAACCCCCACAAAAAAAAAACCTCCTTTACCCCCTCCCCCCCAAAACCCTTTTCCCCCGGGCCCCCCAAAACCCCCACCCCCCCTTCCTTCCCCTACAGACTGGGTTCACCTTGAAGTCATTCGTTTTACTCCATTCTCTCTACATGCCGAAAACCCCCACAACAACCCCTTTCCCCGGGCCCCCTGGACAACATTTTTGGGAATCCCCCCACCTCCTCCTAAAATTCCCAAAATAAAGAATTTTTCTGCATTAATTCAAAACCACACATTGCCCTCAGGGCTTTACCTCTCCACTTCCTCCCGGGCCTTTTTTCCTCGCTGCAAAAATTCATCACCCCCTGCTTCACACCCATTAAAAGTGTTTTGGGAAAAATTTACTTTTTTCATACATTCCCCTTTTTGCTCCAAGGACAAAATTCTTTGTCTCCCCAACTCCCAAAATGCCCACTCACCCTTACCCCCCCATCCCAAATTTTATTTATTCACCTTTCCCTTTATAGACCCATCCGGTGACACGTCCCTCCCAAATATTGAATACATTCACCTCCTCCATACCTCTCCCTCCAATCTGATATCCAATCTTTCATCAACCCAATATTTTTGTTTTTCCTCATAACCTTTCTCCCTTTTCCCGTATTCACTTTTAATTTCTTCTTTTTCACACCCCACCAAAAATTTATCCACCAAATTTTCTGCAAATTTTCTTCAGAATCTCCCAAAAGCACAGTGGCATCAGCAAAAAAGCAACTGTGCCAAACTCCCACTTTTTGTGAATTTTTTATTTTTTTAACTCCACGCCTCTTTTTCAAGACCCTCGCATTTTTCTTTCCTTACAACCCCCATCTTTTTAAATATATTAAACAACCACGGTGACATCACACCCTCCTTGTATAAGGGCCCACTTTTACTGGGGAAAAAATTTCCTCCCTTTTTATGACTTACTGACCCCCACTATCCTTTAAAAATCTTCACTTTCTTTTTAAATAACCCACCTCCTACACCATAACCCATCCCGCCCCTTTTCCCCCCTTTTCCCCCCTGTCATAAAAGCCTTTTTCCCAAATTCCCAAAATTTCCCAAAGACCTCTTTAGCCTTTTCTAAATACTGTTCACTTTTATGTTTCACTTTAAACACCCGGTCCCCACACCCCCCCAAACCCTTTTCCCAAAAACCTCCTTGTTTATCTGCTATCCTATTCTCAGTCCTTTTTAATTTTTTCAATAATAACTCTTTCCAAAATTTACTTTTTCCAGTTTTACTCAAAAGACTTATCCCCCTATAATTTTTTCACCTCTTTTGTCCCCTTTGTTCTTTAACAAAGGAACTATTGCATGCCCCTCTTTCCAAAAACCCTGGTACCTTACCCCCTTCCATACTTTATTAAAAAAATTGACCCAAACCCCTCCAAAATATATCCCCCCCTGCTTTTAACAAATTTTTACTTTATCCCCCTCAAACCCGGTGGGCCTTAAACCCCCCTTTTATTTTAAACCCACTGCCCCACGAAATTCCCCCCACACTCACAACTGGGTTTCCCCCTTTCCCACAAAATGTTATTCCTCCTTGCCCCATACACGAAATAAAAGCTTTCCCCATCTTCATCAACATTTAAAATTCCTCAAAATTTTCCCCCCCTTCCCAATACCTCTAACTCTCCCCTTTTAAACCCTTTTTAGGGGGCCAAGGGGCCCAAAACTGAAGTGGTGCCCCAGTGTCCCCAAGGGAATTTTAAAAAAAAAAAATTTTTTATTTTTTCCCCAAAGAAACCTTTGAGGAAAACTTTTTTTGAAGGTAATAAAACAAAAGTTTCGAAATTTGGTGGAAAATTTACGAAATTATGCTCTCCCCGAATTTTGATGTTTTCACGATATTTACGAATCGGCGATTTTTTCCCAAATTTTACTCCCATTTTTTGGCCAATTACATTTTTTCCCAAACAACCCAAAATTTTTAAACTTTTCATAGTATTACTTTAAATTTTATCGATTGAGGGGGAAAAAAAATCCCAAGTCAACTGTTTTTAAATACAAAATAAAGTGATCGGAAAATTTTTAATTTGACCAATTTTTAAAACAAAGTTCAAAAAATACCAAATTTTTGAAAAAAGGCTCCGAATAAACCCCTGTAGGGATTCCCGGAACAAAATAACATTTCCCCTGTTTCATTAGTTACATTTTGAGGCTTTACAAAAAAAATTCCATTTTTGGTTTTTTTTTTTCACATAATGGAATTTTTTTTTAAAACCCCAAAAAATAGAAATTTTGTTTTTTTTTAAAATTTGTATAAATATATCACCTTTGTGAAAGATTTAACCCCGCTGAGGTAAATTTTGTGGGCGTTTGTTTACTCTTGAAAAAGGCAAAAATTTAAAATTTCCCCCCCACTTTCTCATTTCAAGATTTGTCTAAAACCCTAAAATCATCTCTATTTTCTGTATATGTCTTCCTTCTATCAAATGAACCAAGAAATCGCAAATACAACTATAAAAAACATAAAAAAAAACATTTGGCCAAAGTCCCCCTTTTTTTAATTTCAAAAAATCATGATTTCAGTTTTTTTTTTTCTCTTTTATAACAGTGTGCTGCAGGATTTTTTTATGGGGGTGAACATATACCCCCATAGATGTTTTCTTCAATCTGGGCCCAAAATGCCCACTCACAGTTTATCAGAGTGAGCTGAGCTCAGGGGTTTAAGATCACGGTTTGGCCCCTAAACGAAAAAGCCGTAAAATCAAGGGGACGGCCCTTTGAAAGGGTTAATAATTTCCTCCCCCCTTTTTTTAACTGACAAACCCATTTGTTCTTTGGGTTTCCCTTAATTTGGGTTAATCCCCACCCCAAAAACTTTTTTTTTATTTTCAAAAAAAATTTTGTTGATAACTCTCACCCACCCTCATTTGCTCTTTTTTTACATTAAAACCCCCCCCCAAACTCTTTTTAACCCTCTCTTTTCCCCATATACTCTTCCCCCCTTTGCATCACTTCTACTTTTTTAAAAAATTTCCCTCAAATGCTAACTTTTTCTCCCTTACTACTCTCTTTCATCATCTTTCCCCCCCCCCCCCATTGCCCCTCTTCCCTCCCGCCCCCCACTTTCCTTTTCCCAAAAAATTTCTGCTAAAACACACTAACTTTAAATTTTTTAAACGTACCCCTACCTTTTCGACCCTTTTCCCTTTGCTCTCTTTAGCCCATCTATCCCCCAAATGCTGAAAAATATCTTACCCTAACTGCTCCTCTTTTAGTTTATAAAACCTTCCCCTCTCTCTTTCCCTGATCCCTTCTTTCTCCTTGTAATCCCATCTCCTTTTTAAACTCTCAGTGTAGCTACAACTAGAAAGTGATCTGATTTATCTGTGGCCCCTCTATAAACATGAAACATCCAAAAAGGTCAAACTCAACAGTCTTTTACCCACCAATACATAATCCAACAAACTACTGTCCCTTTTTTCCCTACATCTATCTTGTTTACTTAATTTTTTCCCCTTTTTTTTTAAAATTTTGTATTAAACCCATAAAATAAAACCCCCTTTTTTTTAAAAAAGTTAATCAAAAGGGCCCCCCATTTTCATTTACCCCCTGGCAAACCCCCAAAATTTACCTACCACAAACCCCCCTTTAAAATTTCCCCCTCCCTTTTGGGATTCGGTCCCCCTCAATTTCTCTCTCATTTGGGTTTAAAAGGGTCCTATACATTCACTTAACATCTCCCAAAATTCTCTTTTCTCCTCGCATTCCTTCTTCTTTCCGGGGGGATCACGCTTATTATGACCCTTTTTCGCAAACCAACCTTTACTTTAATCCCCCATAATTTTGCATTTACACATTCATTTTTCTCTTTTTTCCTTCCAAACTGGGCATTCAAAATTACTGCTACC
The DNA here is from genome assembly GCF_026875155.1 of Cherax quadricarinatus. NCBI lineage: Eukaryota > Metazoa > Arthropoda > Malacostraca > Decapoda > Parastacidae > Cherax > Cherax quadricarinatus. Next base: position 530,606 of record NC_069404.1, on the reverse strand, counting down.
CCCTTCCCTTTTCTCTTCTCTTTATCCCAAAATTTAATCCCATTTTTTTCCCCCCACCGAAAAACCCCCTAAACCCCCTTTTAGCTTTGTTTCGCTTTGGGCCAGGACATCCAAATTCTTTTCATTAAAAACATCAGCAATTTATCGTTTCTTTTTCATCTGCACTACATCCATGCAAAATTCAAGCATCCCATTTTATGAATTTTTTTTTCTTCCCCTTTTTTTAAAAATGTCTACAGGGAAGGGGGTTACTGCCATTGCCCCCGGCTTTTTAGCCCCTCATACGACAGCAGGTTTACGGAAAAAGTTTCGTTTCCACTTCCCCTGGAAATAGAAAAAATAAAGAAGAAAAAAGAGCTATGTAGAAAAAGGAGAAAAAAACCTAGTGTATGTATTATTTTTGATGTGCATGTCTGGAGTGTGCCCCAAAGTGTAATTTGGAGTAGCAAGATACCCCCTGTTACTAGCGTTTTTTATGAGACAGAAAACGACACCCAATCCTACCATCAGCAAAACAGTTCGGTTTCTGTTTCACAGTCATTGGGCAGGACGGAGTATTCCCTGGGTGGTTGCGTCTCCCAAAACCTATCCCTATAACCCTTACCTGTGAATAAAAAAAGAAACACTTTTTAAAAATTAAAAGTCTTTCTCAAAAATTATTACTTGCCACAACAAAAAAATACTGAACAATTGTATCTCAAATTGTATCTCAAAAATGTTTCTCATTATTGTATCTCAAAAAGGTTAAACCTGTGCCCATCAACTTTTTTTTTTTTTTAAATTTAATTCCCTAAAAAATATGCATTCTATTGTGCACAGCAACAAAAAATGCCCATATAAACCTGTCTTCGTAATACTTTTTGTGCAAAATTGTTTTCTGTTAACAATAAGTTTTTCCACTGATATTTCATTGCTTAGTTAAATCTTAAGTTAATTTTAAGCCTGCCCTTATGCTCTGCATACAAGGGGCTTTGCATGTTGCCTTTAATAACTGTTTCCTTTGTACTTCTCTGTATCATGTCAATTAAAATAAATAATATAAAATTTCATATGGTCCAAGACAAGTAAGACACCACTGTGCATGAAAACCTTGTTTAAAAGACATCAAAATGGCAGCCTTCTAGAACATGTCCAGTGGCTGACTGTGTAAAATTTATATTTTTTTATTATCACCGGGACGATTCCCACCAAGGCGGGGGGGCCGAAAAAAGAAAAACTTCACCACATTACTCCATCATGTCTTGCCAGAAGGGTGCTTTAACACAGTTTTAAACTGCAACATTAACACCCCCCTTCGAGTGAGGCACTGTACTTCCATCTCCAGGTCAAGTCCAGCCGCGGTTTCCCTGAATCCCTCATAAAGTTACTTTGTCACACCCCAACGGGCACGTAAAGTATTAAAAACCATTTGTCTCCATTCACTCCTATCAAACCGCTCACGTGCCGCTGGAAGTCCAAGCCCCGCAACAAAACCTCCTTTACCCCCCCCTCCAACCTTCCCTAGGCCGACCCCTACCCCCCTTTCCTTCACTACAGACTGATACACTCTTGAAGTCATTCGGGTTTCGTCCATTCTCCTACATGTCCAAACCACCTCAACAACCTTTCAGCCCCTGGACAACAGTTTGGTATCCCGCACCCCCTCCTAACTTCCAAACTACGAATTCTCTGCATTATATCAACCACACTTTGCCTCAGACATGACATCTCCTGCTCCAGCCTTCCTCGTGCAACATTCATCACCCACGCTTCAACCAATATAAGAAGCTTTTGGGTAAAACTTATCTCTACATCCCCTTTTTCCCCTCTAAGGACAAAGTTCTTTTTCCACAGACCCTAAGTGCCCCCAACCTCACTCTTTTTTCCTCATCATTCTATGATTCACCTCATTTCATAGACCATCGCTGACATTATTAATATACAACTTTTTTTGGGCATGTTTTTAGTTGTAAACAAGTATTGTAAAAAAATTAATGATGAAAATATTAGGTGCGGCTATTGTGTTGAATATAACGAGTGTATATTGTACGTTATGCATTATATTTGGGCTCACAGGCCACAAACGTTACTGGGAAAAAATAATATAAAAGAAAAACAAAAAAGTAAAATAAAAAAAAAAAAGTTTATTTACGGAAGTTGCCAATATTGCCACCCCGCCCAATCACTGAGGGTCAACTTCTGCCTCTATGTCTAGGAAAGTATTACCTATAAAAAATATTATCTTTAAATTTCCCTAAGAATTTTTTTTTTTTGAAAAAATTTTTTGACCCTTTGGGTGTCACTCTTGAGATTTTGCCTCTGGACCCTGAAAGGGTTAAAGACTAACATATTTTATCTCCTGTATGCACTCGCACATGTTTCACAAGACTGCCTTTTTGACTAAAACATTTCAGGACACTCGGCACATTGAAATGGTTTATTCCTGTGTGTATCTGCATATGTGACACAAGACTGCTTTTTTTTGTAAACATTTCTGACACACTGAGCACTGAAATGATTTATCTCCTGTGTGGTTTATTTATATGTGACACAAGATTGCTTTTTTGACTAAAACATTTTTAGACACTCGGCCACATTGGAATGGTTTATCTCCTGTATGTATTTTCATATGTGACTCAAGATTTCTTTTTTTAGTAAAAAAATTTGACACTCTGAGCACTGAAATGATTTATCTCCTGTGTGGTTTATCATATGTGACACAAGATAGCTTTTTTGACTAAAACATTTCAGACACTCTGCACATTGAAAATGGTTTATTTCTTGTATGTTACCCGCATATGTCTCACAAGATTGCCTCTTTCACTAAAACATTTTAGACATTCCGAACATTTGAAATGGCTTATCTCCCGTGTGTACTCGCATGTGTGATACAAAATGGCTTTTTACACTAAAACATTTCAGACATTCTGAACACTGAAATGGTTTATCTCCTGTATTACTTGCATGTGTGTCACAAGATTGTTTTTTTGACTAAAACATTTCAGACACTCTGCACATTGAAATGGTTTATTTCCTGTATGTACTCGCATATGCCTCACAAGATTGCCTCTTTCACTAAAACATTTCAGACACTCTGAACATTGAAATGGTTTATTTCCTGTATGTACTCGCATATGTTTCACAAGGTTACTTTTCACACTAAAACATTTCAGACACTCTGAACAATGAAATGGTTTATCTCCAGTATGTACCTGCATGTGTGTCACAAGAGTGCCTTTTTGACTAAAACATTTCAGACACTCGGCACATTGAAATGGTTTATCTCCTGTGTGTATCTGCATATGTGACGCAAGACTGCTTTTTTTAGTAAAACATTTCTGACACACTGAGCACTGAAATGATTTATTTCCTTTATGTTTTTTCATATTTTTCAAGAGAAGGTATTTAATTTTAAAATATTTTAGTCATTCAACAGTACTTTCAAGCATATTTTTAGATTCATATTTTGGTAAACTATTTTCGACACTGAAGATTAAGGTTTCCATATGAATATATTCCCAGGTTATGACTTTTCTTTAGGCAAAACTCTAATTAAGAGCAATAAGATTATTTTGTGTCTTAAAAGACTGCCATGATTTTTTATGTGCACAAAAAGATTAACATATGTATTAGAACTCTACAGATACACTGAAGAACATTTTTTATTATTTTTTATTAAGATTAAACACATTTTTTCTGAAAATTCTTAACTACAGTATTAATAACTTCTTTTTCTCACAAATGCTGTTCATCTTGCAATACTGAAGACATAGTGTCCGGGAAGGTACAACCTGGTAGTGTTGTACAAAATACTTCTTTAATATTAGTTGTTGTTCAGCTGTTTCCTGAAGTACTGGATATATAGTGTCTAGGAAGATACAACCTGTTAGTGCTCCACAAATTCTTCTGAAATAGAAACATCAATCAGTATAGTACAATATTCTACCATTACCAACACAGCTTACTGAACGAGAAAACAAATCTGTTTGAATGATCATATATTTCATGGAATAAGATTGTCATCATATTTATAAG
>NC_069404.1:503409-526092 GCF_026875155.1 Cherax quadricarinatus | reverse complement strand
GTGAAGATTGTGTATTGGAATGAAGGGAACCTGAGTAATGCTGTGAGGTTCATCATAACTGTTTGACTCAAGGATGATGACATTGTAGTTAAAGATGGTTTATGTTATTGTTTGCACTGAGTAAATGTCTTGCTTGGTCTGCTGTGTAGTATATATCAGTTTACTGGTTGATTCATGTAATTTCATTTCGTAAACAGTTTTCATCAGGATCAATGATTTGTAATTCATAGGTATGAGAGTAATTTATACAATACTGGATTTTCTGAGTAAATATGATGTAGATTTTATTGAATCACAACTAGAAATTGACTAAGACTCCATGATAAATACTAAAACTTGTTAAGAAAATTTGAAAGAAAAAGGGATTCTATTACAGAAGTTGATAAATTCGAGTTATACACTTAAAGCATCCTAATAGCACCCTTAAGTATTTAACATTGTGATGTTTATGAATCTATACAGTAGCATATTTACAGCTCTAAAAATAGGAGCTATGAATTATAGATAATAAAAGAATGCTATTAAAAGAGCAAAATCAGTAGCACATGACGGTAGTCCTAGCACCCTGGAGTGGTATTTGTTAAATGGAGAATAATGTAGTGGAGAACTTAGTGTTAAACTCTTAGCCACTCCGAGAATACGTCACGTGTGATTATTTTTAACAATTGTGAGATATATGAACTGAGGTGGATCGTTATATAAAGACGAAAATAAAGGGAGAAAATATATAAGGGGCTAAATTAAGTAGAGGTGAAACAAAGTTCAATGGACGATATTCACTATGATATGAATATAATGGCCAAGATATGATGACTATATTACACTTTAACCTGTAGATATCTCCTTGTCTATTTTAACCCTTTGCAGGGTCCACAGGCCCTCTCAGAGACTTGTTTAGGGTCCCCCAATTTAAAAAAAAACAAAAAAGTTAATTTTTTTCTTCCATGAAAAGATAGAGAGATTTTTCGAGATCTATAATGACAACTAAAATTCATGAAATTCGTGATGGGAAAAAGACTTACGGAAATGTGATGCTCTCGTGAAGAGAGCGAGGTCTCAACGATGTTTACGCATATTGTGTCGATTTTTGCCACCTTTTTGAGACCGATTTTTCGCGGGCAATTCCAATGTACGAGTCGACAAAAATCATAAACGCTTATTTCGATAGAAATATCATATTTGTTTTCGCTTTCGATATGGAGTACAAGAAGAAACGCTCCTCAACCAATTTATCAATTTCAAACGTATCCAAAACGTGGTGTCAGAATTTAGCAATTTTGCCAATTACAGCACAAATTTCAAAAGACTGCCAAGTTTCCACAAATAGGGTCCAGTAATAAACAAGAAAGACATTCCTGCACCTAAATATAACTTTTCCTCTGATTCAGATTAGTCACGTGACAAGCAAACTCCTTAAATTATCTTTTGCCGTTTCACTTTGAAATTTTATGTCTTACAGAAATAAGTAGAAGATTTAACTGTTATGCAGTACTATGCAATTAGTGTTTAAATCGGATATCTTATAAGATAATTATTGGAGATTTGTGAAAGAAGATTAGATCTACAGTTGAAATGGGGATGGACGCTTAGATGATTTGTCTTACTTTTGAACTTGTTGGTAATAATCGAACATTTCTGCTATACTTTGTGCATCAATGTTCGAGGTACGTTTTCAATTAGTAAGAAAAGAAAATAGTCAGAAGTATATCGTTTAATCTTTTCAATTTCGGTATTGTATGTCTTCCGATTCTTGATACAAAGTTTAAGAGACCAGAAAGAACTAGAATAACAACAATAAATTACCATGTATGAATAATATAGTGCCAAAGTTCGCTTGTGTTTAATCCAAAAACACGGTCAATGTTTATATTTTTCTCATTACGCAAGTGTGCTGCTAGGATTTTTTTATACTGAACACCATATAGACCACATCAGACCCGCATTTTCATTGTAGGGCAGCTATGCCGTTTTGCTAACTAGATTTGAAGGTAGCGCTAGAATGTATCGAGTTTGTAGTATGTCATGGGACCCTGGATGCGTAAGCCGTTACTAGTACGGACGCAAAAGCCTGAAAGTGGGATTAACAAGATGTGAAGTTATATGAATAAGTTAAAGTTATTATAAAGCTAAAGAATAAGGGGAGAATAGTTATAAGGGACTAAATTAAAGTAATGGTGAATCAAAGTTCACTGGACAGTCGTCACTATGATAATATTGTTCGAGAGAGTAAGATTTGTATTGTAATGTATAATAATGTTGAAGCGCAATTAATTGGCAGTAGTAAACAAGAAGCAGGAAAGATATGAGGTAGTTGGTACTAGCTGTTAACTAGATGGTACTAGCTAGCAAAAAGGTCCAGATTTGGGATCACACATTAAATGTATGTGGAATATAACTAATTGCACACACAATATAAAAGGAACTAAAAAAAAGTTTGGTGGGAAACAGAATTATCATTGGGACAGGCAGCAACATGAATAACTATTAATTTGGAGTACGATTTGTCTGTTGCACACAAAATTATGATCAATTAGAAAGTCAATTGAAAAAGTTAAAAAGTATTTGAGGTAGCTGGTATTAGCTAGTGAAATGAAAAAAATCTCATATTTGCGCAATAATGTAATGTAAAAAGTAATTATAATGCACGCAAAATATCACTAGTAACGTACATATATGCACACCATGTGTTAGTGTGTAAAGGACTACTATATGACCTACATGGTTTGTGTGGTTAAGGACACTATATGCACCAATGTTTGTGTGTTAGCAGGAACACTGATATGCACACATGTTGTGTGTGTTAAGAACAGTATATGCACCAACATGTTTGTGTAGTTAGAAGGACACGCGGTATATGCACTCACATGTTAGGGTGTGTAAGAACACTCTATGCACGCACATGTGTTGTTGTGTTAAGGACACTATATGCCCGCCACTTGTTTGTGTGTTAAGGACAGACTATATGCACACATGTTTGTGTGTTTAGAACAACGTATATGCCACCATCATGTTTGTGGCGGTATGTTAAGGCCACGATATGCCTTACCAGACATGTTTGTGTGTTTGTTTAGCGAGAAGAGACACATATATGCACCACATGTGTGTGTTGTTAAGGAAACCCCCCCCCACCACCAAAACTATATGCTTACCACATGTTCTGTTGGGTTGAGGACAATATATTGCCCACATGTTTGTGTGTTATGGACACTATATGCACCACATGTTTGTGTGTTAAGGACACTATCTGCCCGACCTCTTTGTTTGTGTGTAAGTACACTATTGTTGCACCACATGGTTTGTGTGTTAAGGACACTATTGCACTCACATGGTTATTGTGTGGAACCTATGTCATTTTGTGTTAAGAAAACACTATAAGACCACATGTTTGTCTGTGTTAAGGACATATATTGCAGCCAACATGTTTGTGTGTTAGGAGAACCACTAATTATGGCACCACATGTTTGGTGTGTGTAAAGAAACATATATGCAGACCACTGTTTGTGTGTGTTAGAAGGACACTATATGCACCACATGTTTGTGTTTAAGTGACACTATCCATTGCACCACCATGGTATTGTGTGTTAAGGTCACTATATGCACCACATGTTTGTGTGTTTAAGGACACTATGTTTTGCACCACATTGTTTGTGTGTTATACGGACACTATAGATGCAACTCACATGTTTCTTACACAATCGTCATTTAGGTTTCGTGTGTTAGGACACTATATGCACCATTGTTTGTGTGTCTAAGGACCACTATATGCACCACCTGTTTGTGTGTTATAAGGACACGTAGTATGTCACCACATGTTTGTGTGTTATTGGACACTATATGCACCACATGTTTTGTGTGTTTAGAGGACACTATATGCAACAATGTTTGTGTGTTAAGGACACTATATGCAACGATGCATGTTTTGTGTGTTTAAGGACACTTATATTGCACACATGTTGTCATTTGTGTTTAAGGACATATATGCACCACATGTGTGTGTGTTAAAGGACATATATGAACACATGGTTTTGACCTTGTGTTAAGGACACTATATGCACCACATGTATGTGTGTTAAGGACACTATATGCACGCACATGTTTGCTGTGTGTTATATTGGACACTATAGGCACACATGTTTGTGTGAGTTATGGACCCTATATGCACCACATGTTTGTATGATTAAGGACAATTTATGAACCATCATGTTTGTGGTGTTTAAAGCACAAGTTAAATGCACCAACATGTTTGTGTGTTTATAGGAAACTATATGCCCACTGTGTTTGCGTGTGTTTAAGGACACTAGTTATGCACTCCACATGTTTGCTGTGTTAAGGGACACTCAGTATGCGACCACATGTTTGTGTTGTTAAGGGTGGACCTACTATATTTGCATCCAAAATGTTTTGTGTGTTAAGAACACTTTTATGGAACAACATGGGGTTTGTGTGTTTAATGGAAACACTCTCATATGTCACCACTATGTTTGGTGTTGAAGGACATATATGCAACCACATGTTTGACTGTGTATGGACATATATTATGCATCACATGTTTGTGTGTTAAGGACACTCTATATGCACCGAACATGTTTGTGTGTTAATGGGACACTATTTGCACCACATGTTTGTGCTGTTAAGGACACTATTTTGAACCACATGTTTGTGTGTTAAGGGACCACGTATATGCACGCCAACATGTTTGTGTGTTAAGGACTATATATGCCTCCACATGTTTGAGTGTTAATTATGAACCACTATATGCAACTCCAGGTTTGTGTGTTACGGACACTATATGCACACATGTTTGTGTGTTCAAGAAAACACTATATGCACCACATGTTTGTGTGTTAAGGACACTATTATGCACACATGTTTGTGTTTGTTAAGTACACTTATGCACAGACTTGTTTGTGTGTTAAGGACACTATATGAACCACATGTTTGTGTGTTAAGGACTCACTATTATGCACACCACATGTTTGTGTGTTAAGTGACACTATATGGCACCATGTTTGTGTGTTAAGGTAACCTTATATGCCACCACATGTTTGTTGTGTTGTTAAGAAACGCATATATGCACACATGTCTTTGTGTCGTTAGGTCACTATATGCACCACATGTTTGTTGATGTTTAAGAAACACTACTATACTGGACTAACCACTTTGTTTGTGTGTTAAGGCTTTCTATTGCACCTACGATGTTTGTGTGTTAAGGAGCACTATATAGCATTCCCATAGGGTTTGTGAGTTTAAGGACACTATATGCACACATGTTTGTGGTGTTGAGTTGGACACTATTTGCACCACTTGTTTGTGGGTTTAAGCTGAGCATATATGCCCCACATGTTTTTGTCTATTTGTGTTGTCTCTAAGTGACAATATATGTCACCTATCGATGTTTGGTATGTTAAGGACATTATTGCACGCCACATGTTTGTTGTGTAAGGACACTTCTGCGCACACATGTTTGTGTGTTAAGGACACTGTATGCACCACATTGTTAGTGTTGTGTTAAGGTTAACACTATAATGCACTCCATAATGATTGTGTTGTTTAAGAGGACACTATATGCACCACATGTTTGTGTGCTTAAGGACCTTAGATGCACACATGGTTTGTGTGTTAAGAGGTCAACTATTATTCCCCAATTGTTTTGTGTGTTAAGGACACTATATGCACCTACCATTATTTGTGTGTTTAAGGTCATATTTGCACCACATGTTCGTGTGTTAACGGTCCCTATATGCACCCGCACATGTTACTGTCTTGTGTAAGGACAAACTAGTATGCAACTCATGTTTGTGTGTTAAGTGGCACTATATAGCATCCACATGTTTTGTGTGTTAGACAGACTATATTGCTCCCATGTTTGTGTGTGAAGAACCACTTATATGCACCCACATGTTTGTGTGTGTTAAGGTCATATACGCAACCACTTGTTTGATTGTAAGGACCACTATATGTCACCACATGTTTGTGTGTTAAGGACACTATACATGCACCAAATGTTTGTGTGTTCAGGGTCACATATGCACCACAGTTTGTGTGTTAAGGACACTATATGCACCACATGGTTTTGTGTGTTAAGAACACTATAGGCACCTACATGGTTGATTTCTATCCACGTTGTGTTAAGAACGACGTATATGCTATAACATGTTGATGTTGTTGTTAAGGACACTATAATGCCCCAAATGTTTTGTTTGTTGTGATGCGTGTGTTAAGAACACTATAATGGCAACCACATGGTTTGGTGTTCGTTAATGGATCACTATATGCAGAACACATGATTTGTTGTGTGTTTACATGGATCGCTAACTATAGTGCACCACAGTTTAGTGGTGTTAAGAAAATATATGCCCCCACATGTTTGTTGTGTTAAGGACACTATATGCACCACATGTTCTGTGTGTTAAAGGACACTTATATGCACCACTTGTGCTTGTGTGTTAAAAGGGAACACTTTATCAACCGCAATGTTTGTGTTGTTAAGGACGAGACTTTTATGCGCTATCCACTATGTTTTAGTGTGTTAAGGACGCATCAAGTTATGGCTCCTCCAATGATGGGTGTGTAAGGACACTAGATATTGTCGCCACATGTTGTAGTGGTCTAAGGACACTATGTATTGCAACCAAGAGTTTGTGGTGTTAAGAACACTATATTGCACCCATGTTTGTGTGGTTAAGGACCACCTATACTGTTAACACAATTTGTGGGTTAAGGACACTATATGCACGCACAGGTTTATGTGTAAAGGACACTATATGTCAACCACATGTTTGTGTGTTAAGGGACACTATATGCACAAAATGTTTGTGTGTTTAAGGACACTCGTATTATGCACCATCATGCTTGTGTGTTCAAGGAAACTATATGCACCAAATGTTTGTTGTTAAGGGACCCTTTATGCACCACCAGTTTGGGTGTATGGACACTATATGCACCACATGTTTTGTGTGTATAAGGGTACACTATATGAACACCAATGGTTGTTGTGTTAAGGAGACAGCTATATTGCACTCCACATTGGTTGTCTGTGTTAAGTACACTATATGCAGCACATGTTGTGTGTGTTAAATGGACACCTATATGCAACACTGTTTGTGTGTTAGGACACTATATGCACGCACATGTTTGTGTGTTAAGGACCATATCATGCACCAATTGTTTGATTGTGTGATAAGGACCACTATATGCACCACATGCGCTTGGGTGTTAAGGACACTATATGACCCACAATGTTTGTGTGTAAAGGACACTATATGCACCACATGTTTGTGGTGTTAAGGAATATTATGACCACATCGTTTGCTTCTGTGTTAAGAACACTCTATATGCACTCCACATGTTATGTGTCTATGGCTCCACTTATATTGCACCAACATGTTTGTGTGTATGGACACTATATGCAACCTCAACTGTTTGTTGTTAAGCGACACTATATGCCTCCACTCGCATTTTGGGTGTGTTATGGTCACTATATGTCATCCACATGTTTGTGTGTTAAGGAAACTATATGCACTATAGAATTGTTTGTGGTTGAAGGACATTATTATGCACCAAAGTTTGTGCTGTTGAAGTGAAACTATAAGCACGCCGGCATGTTGGTGTGTTAAGTGAACCTTTTTAAAATCGCACATGTTTGTGTTGTTTTATAGGGACACTATATGCACCAGCATGTTTGTTGTGTTATAGGACATATTTGCCACCACTTGTTTTTGTGTTAAGAACTACTATATGCACCACATGGTTTGGTGTAGTTAGGGACCTCTATATGTACCACATGTTTGTGTGTTAGGTACTCTCATATGCACGCACATGTTTTGTGTGTTAAGAGACACTAATGACACCTGCATCGTTGTTTGTGTGTTAAGGGACACTATATGCACCACATGTTTGTGGTGTTATGGACACTTTATGCACGCACATGTTTGTTGTGTTAAAGGGACACTATATGCACCACAATGTTTTGTGTGTTAAAGGACACTATATGGCACCACTTGTTTGTGTGTAAGGAGACATCTTATATGCACACATTGTTTTTGTGTATAAGGTACATATAGTCACCAACATGTTTGTGTTTTGAAGGAAACTATATTGAACCAATGTTTGTGTTGTTAAGGACTACTGACTATGCACCTTCATGTTTGGTGTGTTAAGGACACTGTTTATGCACCACGCATGTTTGTGTGTTAAGGACACTATATGCACACACATGGTTTGTGTGTTTAAGGAACTCCTTTATCGCACCCAACAGAGGTGCTGTGTTAAGGGCACATTATAGCACAACTGTTTGTGTGTTAAGGACACTTAGTGCCACCACATGTTGTGTGTTGTTAAATGGACACTAGTATGTCACCACATGTTTGTGTCGTTAAGGTTCTACTATATGCACCACCATGTTTGTCGCTGTTAAGGACACTATATGCCACCAATGTTTGGCTGTTAAGGACACTTTATGCTGACACATGTTTGTGTGTTAAGGACACTATATGCAACACGCTTGGTTTTGTTGTGTTATAAGGTAGACACTTTATGCAACACACATGTTTGTGGGTTAAGGACACTATAGCACCACATGTTTGTGTGTTAAGGAACTAATGAACCACATGTTTGTGTGTTACAGGGACACTTATATGAACCAAATCCTTTGTGTGATTAAGGACACTATATGCACCACAGATTGTTTTGTGTGTTATGGACACTTTATGCACACATGTTGTTGTAGTTGTTGAAGGACATATATTGCACTCAACTCTGTTTTGTGTGTTAAGGACCAACTATATGCACCACTTGTTTGGTGTTAAGGATCACTTATATGCACCACAGTGTTTTGTGTGCTTAAGGGTCACGATATTTGCACACATGTTTGAGTGAATGGTGGTAAGGACACTATATGAGCACCACATGTTTGTGTGTTAAGGACACTATATGCTTCACCACATGTTTGTGTGTGAAGGCTATATGCACAACGCATGTTTTGTGTGTTAAGGACACTATATAGCAACCCATTGTTTGTTGTCTAGTGGTAAGAAAACTCTATATGCACACATGTGTTGTGTGTTAACGGTAACTATATGCATCACATTTGCTTTGTGTGTTAAGGCACTATATGCAACCACTCTGTTTGTGTGTGATAAGGACACTATATGCACATCATGTTTTTTGAGTTAAGGACACTATGTAGCACCACATAGTTTGTGTGTTAGCATGGACACTATATGCACGCACTTGTTTTTGTTGTGTAACGGACACGATATGCCCAAATTGGTTTGTGTGTTAAGGGACACGATTGCACACATGTTTGTGTGTTAAGGACAGACTAGTATGCCACCACCATGTTTGTGTGTTTCAACGTGCTAAGGCACGCTATAGCACCACTATGTTTGTGTCGTATGGACACTATATGGCACCATCATGTTTATGTGTGTTAAGGCACTTATTGCACTCACATGTTTGTGTGTTCTGATGGACACTATATGCTACCACATGTTGTGTGTTGTCTAAGGAGACACTTATGCACCAACATGTTTGTCGTGTTAAAGGACATATATCAGATACCAAATGTTTCATTGTTGTTTTTTTTTTTTAGTGTCACTATATGACCATCATAGTTTGTGTGGTTAAGGTCACTTTAAGATGCACCACATGTTGTTATTGTGTGATTAAGGGAACACTATATGTTTTTACACACATGTTTTGTGTTAAGGGACAAATATGCACCTACAGGTTTTTTGGGGGATGATCTGTGTTAAGGACACAATATGCAACCACTCATGTTTGTTGTTGTAAGGACACTTAATGCACCACAATGGTTTGTTGTGTTCAGGAGACACTTATATGCATCCACAGTTTGTGTGTTAAGAACATATATGCACGCACATGGTTTGTGTGTTTTAAGGACATAGACTATTTATGCAACCACATGTTTGTGTGTTAAGGATCACTATATGCACCACATGTTTGTGTGTTAAGTGACACTATATGCACCACATGTTTGTGTGTTAGGACACTATATGCACCACTATGTTTGTGGTGTCTAAGCGACTTCTATATGCACCACATGTTTGATGTGTTAGGTCGCTTATTCTATCTGTTACAGAATGTTCGCTTTCTAAGGAAGGTATGAGAAATCTTCGTTCATATTGAAGATAGTATGTTTGGTGTCCTTGTATTATGTTATTCCGTTACTACGTATTTTCCTCTATATCTCGCGTGACTCACTGATGTATTTTGTTTTCCTGTTAAGGTATTTCTCCACTCAGAACAGAAGGTTTTGACGTTTTTTTTGTTAAAAATCATTTATGTCACTCATTTTTTATTGTGTAATTGTGATGTAATTAAGTCCTTTCATTTTATCGACATTGAATGAGTCTGATCATAAAAACGTGTTTACTACCTTGTATTCCATCTATGAGACATAGTGTTCTTCTTTGATTTCATTTGTTTTGCAGATGACTTGTAATGGTCCGCTGTATTATCCTGGACAGCACTTTTGTTGCACTGTGCTCTATTAGCTTGTGTTAAGTTCACTAGGAAATGGGGACTGTTTTGTTTATAACTTCATCAGACGCAACTTATCTTGTTCGGTTTTGTTCATCTTGGAAAATCAAGGTATTCATTCATGTCGAGGTTGTGATGTTCTGATTCCAGTCTGATTGCTTCTTCAACCCTTCATATTTTAGAGTTTGTTAGTTGTTCATTAGTGTATGGCTATTGCTGTTTTCAGAGTATTTTCTCATATGTCAGCACTTTCCCGATTGGTAATTCTTCTCTCTTCAACGGTTTTGGGTCGTATTGTTGCTCGAGGTTGGTTAGTCCTAGATTCTCGTCGCGCGCAAGTGTTGCTTTAGATATGTGTGGATTTCGCTTTCGAGAGCGAATTGATGTAGTCCTGATATTGTCAGAAATAATCATACTGAGAGTTAGCATGGGTGTATCCTATGTTGTAGGGAGTGTGGATGTTGGAGGGTGGAGATCCAGCCATGTTTGTTGTTGTGTTCCCTGTGGCCTCGGTGGTGGTGAGGGGGTGGGGGTTGTTGAATACACCGGCGTTTCCTGCTGGGTAGACAAGTTGAGTTCTGGGTCTTGGTGTTATTCTTTTCACCAGCCTACTGATGTTGTTTGTCTCATTCTGCGGATATCATTTTCATAGTATCCAGAGAAGGGATTATACTGCCTGTATGTGCTATGGAGGAGTAGGCTTGTTTTTATAGAGCTGGTGTTAAGTGAGATGGAGTGGGAAGCGGAGCCAGTGTTGGGGTTAAGCAGGGCTTCATGTCTTCTATTAGATCTTCTATTTTGTCAAGATTTGGTTTACATTCGCTTAGTTATTCTTGGGTCATTTGTGGTCTGCGCGTGGGTTCATGTAGTTTGTTACCTTCTCTCTATATTAGGCCATCAAAGTCTTTGTTGAGCGATGGTTTCTTGAAGAATAAGAGCTGCTAGGATGCCGCGCTGCTGCTGCTGTGTTTTAATCTATGATATACTTATGTGTACTTTAGATGCCATCGAATAAAAAAAAAGGTGTAAGTATTGTATAATATGCGCCAAGGAATTGTAAAAAACATGCAGTCATGAAGGTCTCTTCTATCAAAAATTCTAATTTGCAATAACAAAAAAAATACAATAGGTCATAGAGTCAAACCATGTCTTAAATGAAACAAGCTAGGGGAAGGATATCCATTAAAACGCAACACGGACCGAACATTCTTCTTGAAAAAAGGGAAATTGCGGTTCTTGAGATCTGCTCAAGGACACATTCTATTAAGTAAAATCAGTGAGAAGATGTAAGTACTAGGCAACGAGGAACGTTGTTCCCTATACATGATGAAGTGAAGAGTTCACAAAGAATTAGGTGAGTGGGGTCAATTATTATCTGGATTACGAAGGATAGCATTAGTCAATGAAATTGCTCAAATTATGCGAACCTATGCTGAAGGAATATTATAGAAGACAAGAATCTCACTCAGGAAGAGAATAAAGAAGCCATAAAAGAAATAAAGAAAAAAAAAAATCTTCTCCTTATACGAGGCAGATCTAAGGAAAACAACATCAGTTATTGGCAGCTGCTTAGGCTGGGATGGGACATAGACACAGATGATCAGCCAAGAAAATGAGGTGAGGATACTAAAGTTATCGCCATTAGTACTGTGTTCAGCGACCCACAACTGCCTCCACTCTAAGGGTATCGACAAATGAATTCATTTTGAACGAGAATCCCAAAATTGGGTTCATCCCATAAAACTCTCAGATTATTATTAAAACTCACTAGATTTGAAGAGGCCATTTGAATGACTTGCCCATGCACTTGCCGCCAGCCTCAGACTCAGGAAACTCGTGTGCATCAAGAACTGCAAGATATTAAAAAAGTAGGTCCTTTCACGTGTCTTCGGCATTTTATGTAGAGGGAGCATGGACTCCAGGGGTGCATTCCCACAACACACTAAGAAACAGACAGGACATAGCCCCTTCTCACCATAGTGTGGCAGTAAGCAACTGCAAAGAGACTACAAACATGTTGGTGGCACTGAGACATCCCACATCTATAAAAATCTGTCAGAGGGTGTCTAAGAAGCAAGATTAGCCAACCACCGTAGATGATTCCATCATATTACACAAACCAGAAGGCAACAAGGTTTAGAGTCAGGTCGCTCCGGCCTGGTACCAGCTACTGGCTGAACCACTAGACAAAGGTACCTAGATGTCTGTAGGAGGGATAAAACGCAATAATATCAGTATGTAGTATGCACAGACTTTTGCAAAAAGCTTGTGACAAGTGTGGATCCATGTTGTAAATATCACACAAAATACCGGAATAAAGGATTACAGAAAAGTTGGTAGATGGATCTATATCTGTCTTGTCAAATAGAACACCAAAGATTAAGTAGGTAAAAGAGTTAAAGTGCCCAGGCAGCCTGTGGTGAAATAAGCTTGTTCGCCTCTGAAGGCACAGTTTGGTTACCAATCTTGGAGGGGATTGGTACCAATTGCACACCCGAAGGGGGGGGATTCAATCGATTATGAAGAAGCAAAAGACTTGGCAGGCGCGATGCAAACATTCCCCTGTGAAAGCAAGGGTGGTTGCCACGAGTACGATGGAGACAACACAATAAGTTGTCGGGGGCCCAAGAATGTTTGCATTTGACCCTGCCCTGCATACATATGGGGTGAGTACATTAGACCTGGCCGTCTTCAAGAAGCACTGGACCGGTGGCACCTGTAAGTCAGTACCTGACCAACTTGGGCTGTGGTTCGTGTATGTCAGCTTGCGTGCGGCGAGCAGTAACACGCCTGGTTGTGACTTCAGGGACACTGTTCCACCATGATGTTATGGTCTCAGAATGGGCCGCGGGGGACGATGACCCGGAATACCTTCTCCAGGTAAACCATGAGAACGAAAGTTAGGGGTGAGGGCCTCTCGACCCTCGATAGGGTTGTTAAGGTGAAGATGTTTGTGAACTGTTTAGTACATGCATTTTTATCTCGCTCTGGGAATGCTTAAATGTTCATAGCATATTTATGTGTGGGTGAGTTGGCCCTGATATGGTTGCCTAGGCTGGCGCTACGATAACATACCACACTGATTGTCTTGCAATGAAATTACTATCATCTCACCCCCTAGATTAACCCTTTTCAGGGGTCGAGAGAGCCCTCTCCTTAAACTGTGTTTCTCGCTCAGGGTCTCGAAATTTTCGAATATAGTACTAAATTGTTTTTCTCAGTGAAATGATAGGTAGAATCTTTTCCGATCTAGACAGAACACACGAAAAGTACAAGAAATTTGATGGTAAACACTTATGCGAGATTATGCTCTCGAGAAGGTTTAGCGGTCGCTTCGACTATGTGATACGCTCGGCGTTTCTGCCGACTTGAGCATATTTTTCGGCCAATCCCAATGCTAAAACTCATTTGTTCTATTGAATGAGTACTCAAGAGAATCCCTCACCATTTACTTGATTTCACTATCGAATAAACTGGTCGAGAAAAATGGCAATTTTGCCAATTTCATACAAAATTTCAATAAGATGACAATTTCCAAATAGGGTCCAGAACTAAACAAGACAGACTTTTTTTCTGCATTAAAATAACATTTTCATCTGGTTCATTAGTCATGTGCGCCTCAGGTCCCTTGCTTTTATATTATGCTAGGCTTCGCCTCATTTTTGAATTTTTTATCACGCAAGAATAATATGAAGATTATTGTGTATGCAGACTATTTGCATTAGTGTAGAAAGGGTTCAGATTACAATCTCAGACGCCACTTGTGAATGAATGTATTAGAGTCGCCTCCGTTGACAGCTTTAATCAGGGTTAGCGTTCCTAAATGCTATGTTGCGTATTTGGTGAGGTATGAGCTGTTATGGAACTGGTCAGGCACGATGTGAAGTTCTCTATGAGGTGTTAACCTGTGAATCAAGTTAGGAACTACCTCTATCCCAAAAGTTGAACTAACGGAAGAAGATGTGTTACCTGTATAACTGGCTGGAGAAGTTGCTGGCCAGGCGTGTAAGGTGGCATACGCGGAAATCTGTATTCCTATAAGAATTGTGTGGTTTTTGGTTTGCTTTATGGTGTGCCTTCGTTCGTAGGTTAATAATTACATATGAATATCCTGCTCGACAAAGTTGCATAGATTTCAAGGCGTGTACCAGATAAATGTAACTCATAACTAACCTGGAGCTCCGCAGTGTTGTCGAGCAGGCCGCATTCACACGGAGGGTTAGCGGTATTTTCAAACCTTGATACTGTTTGAAAGTAAAGTCTTGCTTGTTGAAGGGAGGTAAATTAGGTGTCTGGATATCGTGCACTAGCTACATGATGTTCAATTACTCCTTCCTTAATTGTTGTTGTGTAAAGTTAATTTTTATTCACTAATTCATGCGAGATTTCTCTTACCTCGGTCTTTTTCCTTTCTCTTAACTTATGTTCTCTATCTTTTGCTCTTTCCCTCAAGTTCTCTTAACTAGCTTGTTCCTCACGTTTACTCTAGCTCTCTCCTCATGATCAAGTCTATCACGCTCCTTTTTCTCCTCTCTTTCTTTTCTGATTTTCTCTTCCAATTCGATCTCTCTCCATTTTTCTTCTCTCTTTCTCTTTTAACTGCCTTTCTTGGTTCTCTCTTCAATTCGATCTCTTCCTTTTTCTCCTCTCTTTCGATTCTCTCTCTCTCCTTTTTTCCTCTCTTTTTGATTCGCTCTCTTCCTTTTTTCACCTCTCTTTTTTTTCTCTTTCTTCTTTCTTCTCTCTCAAAATTCTTTCCTTCTCTATTCTGTTCCTGGATCTTAGCACTAATGAAGCTTCTAAATTTTTCCCCCCGTTATTCCTAACTTCCAGTGCTCTCCATTCCAAATCTCATGGCGCGAGTCCTCAATACTTGCAAGAATAACTTAAATACCAGGGGAAAAATTGAAATGAGATCATATCAAACGAAATGAAGGGTTCCCAATTCATGCTTCGTCCAAACTGTTATAAATTAGGACGGGTTCGTTCATGCTTCGTTTAACAACAGTTATGTGTGATGAAAACGGGAGGGTTTCTATAACGGTCTCCGAGAAACATTAAGTAGAATGGGGGCTTCCTTGACCATCCAATCTTTCACGACAAATCAAGAGTGTCTACGACAGTTTTTTTTTTTCCCTGATATAAAGGAGCTCAATGAAACAACTTTCACTGGGAAAATCTCGGGTCCCTAGAGTCTATTCTCCAAAATTGTTTCAAGACTCAAGAATAAAGACGACAGAATAATAGGTATATCCTGCCTTGATTTTGACTTACAATAAATTGAGACTATAACAATCACAATTCTTTAAATACTTTACTGTCGTCTACCATAGAGAATGATTACTCAGGGCTGGTGGTAAACGTCTGTGGTATGTGGCGTTAAGTTCAATGGTAGATTCGAGATGGAGTTGAATCTTGGATTCAGTCGAGTTGATCTGGCAAGGTCGCACTGTGAAACGGCTTTACTCAAGCCCTGTAACAACTTTCCAGACAGTCACTTAACCAAGCTGGATCCTCTCTCAGGAAATTAATGATCAGAAAAAGAAATAATTCACATAGATAAACACTTTATTATTTATAATGCAAAGATAAAACATTAAAAAATGAAGGTGTAGGTGTATCCTTGAAAGAAAAATGAGAAATGAAGTGAAAAAATTGCCATATGAGTTCAACGCTAATTATGTACAGTAAACTGGGGAGTCTGGTTGATGATGACAAAACGTCTTGTAGGATATTGTTGCCGTTGATGATTTGGCGTGGGAGGGTCACAGTGTGTTGAGTGACAAAACCCAACGACTGTTCTTAACAGAGTCTAGAGCCTTGACTAGTCAGTCCAGATGACTGGAACTCAGTTCTTTACCACTGCAAAGATGAGGGGTAGGTGAAGATTGTGTATTGGAATGAAGGGAACCTGAGTAATGCTGTGAGGTTCATCATAACTGTTTGACTCAAGGATGATGACATTGTAGTTAAAGATGGTTTATGTTATTGTTTGCACTGAGTAAATGTCTTGCTTGGTCTGCTGTGTAGTATATATCAGTTTACTGGTTGATTCATGTAATTTCATTTCGTAAACAGTTTTCATCAGGATCAATGATTTGTAATTCATAGGTATGAGAGTAATTTATACAATACTGGATTTTCTGAGTAAATATGATGTAGATTTTATTGAATCACAACTAGAAATTGACTAAGACTCCATGATAAATACTAAAACTTGTTAAGAAAATTTGAAAGAAAAAGGGATTCTATTACAGAAGTTGATAAATTCGAGTTATACACTTAAAGCATCCTAATAGCACCCTTAAGTATTTAACATTGTGATGTTTATGAATCTATACAGTAGCATATTTACAGCTCTAAAAATAGGAGCTATGAATTATAGATAATAAAAGAATGCTATTAAAAGAGCAAAATCAGTAGCACATGACGGTAGTCCTAGCACCCTGGAGTGGTATTTGTTAAATGGAGAATAATGTAGTGGAGAACTTAGTGTTAAACTCTTAGCCACTCCGAGAATACGTCACGTGTGATTATTTTTAACAATTGTGAGATATATGAACTGAGGTGGATCGTTATATAAAGACGAAAATAAAGGGAGAAAATATATAAGGGGCTAAATTAAGTAGAGGTGAAACAAAGTTCAATGGACGATATTCACTATGATATGAATATAATGGCCAAGATATGATGACTATATTACACTTTAACCTGTAGATATCTCCTTGTCTATTTTAACCCTTTGCAGGGTCCACAGGCCCTCTCAGAGACTTGTTTAGGGTCCCCCAATTTAAAAAAAAACAAAAAAGTTAATTTTTTTCTTCCATGAAAAGATAGAGAGATTTTTCGAGATCTATAATGACAACTAAAATTCATGAAATTCGTGATGGGAAAAAGACTTACGGAAATGTGATGCTCTCGTGAAGAGAGCGAGGTCTCAACGATGTTTACGCATATTGTGTCGATTTTTGCCACCTTTTTGAGACCGATTTTTCGCGGGCAATTCCAATGTACGAGTCGACAAAAATCATAAACGCTTATTTCGATAGAAATATCATATTTGTTTTCGCTTTCGATATGGAGTACAAGAAGAAACGCTCCTCAACCAATTTATCAATTTCAAACGTATCCAAAACGTGGTGTCAGAATTTAGCAATTTTGGGGGCTTAAAACTGAAAGGACTAAGTTTATTATTGGTCAAAAGTGAAGCTTTCAACCAATATCCACTAGAATAGGAGCAGAGGCTTTTACTTACAGTTGTGCTGGGAGCTGTGAGTTGAGTGATTACTGTTTGGCCGGAGCCCCACACGTCACCTTTCGGGGTGGGGAAAAAGGGGGGGGGAGAGGATAGCGGGAGCGAGACTGACCCTACCTTAACAAGCAGCCGGCAATCAAACTATTCTCACCGTGTACTCGCTCGCTACTCTTATCTGTTGAACTTTTCCCTCACAGTGGTGATTGATTCCCCTACCATCAAACCTTCAATTGAAGTAGGTGGTGACTACCACCTCTGCCATTCCACCTTCAACTGAAGTAGGTGGTGACTGGCACCCCGAGCATCTAACCTTCAAATGAAATAGGTGGTGACTGGTAGCCCTACCATCCAACCTTCAACTGAAATAGGTAGTGACTAGTACCCCTACCATCTAACCTTCAACTTAACTAGGTAGTGACTCGTCCCTACCATCCAACCTTCTACTGAAATAGGTAGATGACTGGCACCCTTAACATCCAGCCTTCAACTGAAGTAGGTGGTGACCCCATACCATCGTTCCTTCTACTGAAGTAGGTGGTGACTGCATACTATCGTTCCTTCTACTGAAGTAGGTGGTGACCGCATACCATCGTTCCTTCTACTGAAGTAGGTGGCGACCGTTACCCCTACAATCCAACCTTTAACTGAAATAGTTGGTGCTTTTCACCCATGCCATCACACCTTCAAATGAAGTAGGTGGAGACTGGTACCCCTACCATCCGAATTTCAAGTGAAGTAGATGGTGAATGGTACCCCTACAATTCAACCTTCTACTGAAGTAGGTAGTAACTGTTACCCCTACCATCGAACATTCAACTGAAATTGGTGGTGAATGGTACCCCCTACCATTCAACTGAAGTAGGTGGTGACTGGTACCCATACAGTCCAAACTTCTAATGAATTTGGTGTTGACTGGCACTCCTACCATCCAACCTTCAACTGAAATTGGTGGTGAATGGCACCCCTGCCATCCACCCTTCTGAAAATAAATGGTATAAAATACCGACACAATGGAAATATAAACACAAATGCAGTATAATGTGATCCTTTATTGACTACGTTTCGCCCACACAGTGGGCTTTTTCAAGTCACAAACAGAACTACCTGGGGTGGAAGGAACGCGAGTATTTATAGTCCGGTTCAGAATGCTGAGGTCAGGTGGAGAATGGTGCATCTGATGATGTACCGAGTGGGGTTATAGAGTCTAAAAACTTGGGTAGCTTGGAAAGGAGATTGGATAAGTTTGTGAGCAGACCTTCTACAGTGTTCTTATGTGGGATAGCGATGAAGAATTTTCTTGGCAAGTGGTTCAGCTATGTTATAGAAGCCACTATTCTGGTTGAAGTTGTCGGATATAGAGAATAAGTGATGATTCCAGGATTCTTCGGTATTGAGTGTTGTCTTCTGTGGCGATAAGTCTTGAGTTTCTGTAGTTTATCAAGTGGTTGTGTGAATTACGGTGTTGTACGCAGGCATTCCTTGTGTCGTCAGACCTGCTTGCGTATTGGTGTTCTGAAATACGTGTTTGGAGGTCCCTTGATGTTTCGCCCACGTATAACTTGTTGCAGTCATTACAAGGGATTATGTATACCCCTGCAGAGGATGGAGGCTTGTCCTGTCTACTACTGGTGATGTCCTTGATGGTCGTGGTTGTGGAGGTAGATACTTGGAATGATGTTTTGGCAAAGATTCAAATTCAAATTCAATTCAAAGTTTATTCTCTATAAGGATTACAATGCTGAGTTTACAGAAATTTGGTTATTGTTTGGTTTACATGTATTTAAAATTGAGATTACAGAGTGTACCACTAGAACGCTTAGCATGGCTAGGCATTTCGGGCATACTTAGTTTTATTCTTAAATGTAAAATATTACAAATTATGAGGTAAGTTGGTATTATGGCTAAGTGACTAAATACTATTTTGTGAGTTTAGCAATGTGAATGCTTTTGTTTTGGCACAGTATATAGTTTCAGGAGTGGAGTATCACAGGATTCATTATTTTAAGACTGAGATTAATATTTCTGTTTATGGTCAAATGAGTGAGCGAGTGTAAGTGTGAACCACCAGGTGGTATTCGTGAAGTTTAGTTGACGGGGTGTATCAGGGAGATAAGATGTTTTCTAATGGAAAGTTTTGAAGGTGATGAATGTGTCTGCAGTTCTAGAGTTCTCGGGTAGGGTATTCCAGATTTTAGGGCCTTTGACATACATTGAATTTTTGTAAAGGTTTAGTCGGACACGGGAATGTCGTAGAGATGTTTGTTTCTGGTGTTATGCCTGTGGGTTCTGTCACAACTATCAAGAAAGCGTTTTAGGTCAAGGTTGATATTAGAGTTTAAGGCCCTGTAGATATAGATTGCACAGTAGTAAGTGTGGATGCACTGAACTGGGAGAAAAGTTTAGATCTTTGAAGAGTGGGGGGGTGTGCTGCCAGGGATGGGATTAGTGATTATTCTTACTGCAGCTTTTGTTGGGTTATTATTGGCTTTAGGTGTGTTGCTGCAGTTGATCCCCAAGCACAAATAGCATAGGTGAGGTATGGATAAATAAGTGAGTGGTATAGTGTGAGAAGGCATTTTGCGGCACGTAGTATCGTATCTTGGAGAGGATCCCAACCGTTTTGGATACTTTTTTGGCTAATGCTGGATATGGGTGCTGAAATTCAGGTTATTGTCAAGGTAAAAAGCCTAAGAATTTTCCCCCATTATTTCTGGTAATTAGAGTGTTGTCAATCTTAATGTTAATTTGTGCATCTCCTGCTCTGCTACCAAACATAATATAGTAAGTTTTGTCAGTGTTAAGCGTAAGTTTATTGGCTGTCATCCAAGTCGATATTTTAATCAGCTCCTCATTCACAATGGTGTTAAGGGTGGCAAGATTGGGGTGAGAGATGACATAAGTCGTGTCATCAGCAAAGAGAAGGGGTTTCAGGTGTTGGGATACGTTTGGAAGGTCATTGATGTATATGAGGAAGAGCAGGGGACCAAGGACACTTCCCTGCGGAACTCCAGTATCAAGTGGCCGTGTTGCTGATGCTGTGTCTTTAATGGTGACGTACTGATACCTATTAGTAATGTAAGATTTGAAATAAGCAAGCGCATGGCCTCTTATACCAATGTGGGCAAGTTTGTGGAGTAGGATTTCGTGGTTTACTGTGTCAAAAGCTTTTCTTAGGTCAATAAAAATTCCTAGTGGATATTCCTTATTTTCCAATGCTGTGTAAAGCAGATCTAGCATTTTTATGATTGCATCATTAGTGCTTTTATTTTTCCTGAATCCAAACTGGCAGGGGTTGAGTATGTTTGAGCCCTTATAAATGAATACAGTCTCCTGTGCACGAGTTTCTCAAAGATTTTGGATAGCAATGGTAAGTTAGATATTGGCCTATAGTTGTTTAAAGTCTGTAGGGTCACCACCTTTATGTACTGGTGTAACCCTTGCCATCTTGAGTAGTTTCGGGAAGGTGCTAGTCTCTATTGACTTGCTAAAAAGTAATGAAATAGCATGCGAAAGGACATGGGCCGCTCGCTTGTACAGTAATGGTGGGACATGAGACAGATTCCCCGAGTTATTTTTAAGTGACTTTATGATCTCAATGACTTCCGTGGGCTCAGTTGGTGCAAGATAGAAGGAATTAGGGAAATTCCATCTAGGTAGTCCCCGGCATGGGCATTGGTATGTGGGATTTTACTGGCGAGATTAGATCCTATGTTTGAGAAAAGTCGTTTATCTTGTTAGCTGTGTCAGTGGGATGTAGTGGTGTTTCATTAGGTTTAGTTTTGGGGCAATATTCTTGGTTTTTCTCAGTTTTGTGGGTCCCTAGAATCTGAGAGAGTGTTTCCAGGTCTTTTTTATATCTCCTCTAGTGTCTGTGAATCTACTGGAGTAGTATAGTTGTTTGGCTTTTTTTATTACTTTGGTGAGAGCTGATGAATAGTGTTTAAGAATATCTTTGTGTATTAAGCCCTGTCTATATTGCTTTTCATATTGGGTGTTTCTTGTCAATGGATTTCAGAATGGTGCTGGTTAGCCATGGGCAACCAAGCCATTTGTTTGTGATCTGTTTTGTTTTTAAAAGGACAATGTTTGTTGTATAGTCTAAGTAAAATTTTTTAAGAAAGATGTCTGTCCAGTCATCAATACCATTGGCTTTGGAGAATTCTGTAGGCCAATCAAACAGTCTCTAGGTCAGCTGTGAACTTCCTTACTGAGGCCTCGTCATGGAGTCTAAATGAGACTTTGTTGTATTCAAGTGGTGGTTTACTAATGTTTGTCAGGAGGAAGGTAGGGTAAGTGGTCTGTAGTGCTATCTGTGATTATCCCTGATTTAAGGGGGGCTAGTATATTGGTCCATATGTGGTCTATTATGGTTGCACTTGTCTCAGTGAGCCTGGTTGGTTTAGTTATTGTTGGTATGAGAAGTGTGTTGTTCATATTGTTGATGAAATCAGTTACAGGCTGATCATCTAGTAAGCCAAGGTTGATGTTGAAGTCTCCAGCTAAGAGAAGGTGGTGCTTATTCATTTGTCTGTTTGTTATTAGTGACTTTAATTTCTCACTGAAATTTGGGATGTTTGTGTGAGGTATCCGGTAAACGGCTGTGGCTACCCAGGTTTTCCCATGGCCTGGATGTTTTGTATCTTTTTGTCCCCTTTAGATGGTATGCCTGGCAATTTAAGTTATAGCACAGTCTTTCCTGTACTGAAGAGGTACACATTTCAGGGTGAAAAAGCTTACAGGAAGGGAGTTCGCATTTTCCTGTTGTCATATGGGCATGGCATTTTCTAGGGTGGTCATAGTTGCATGTCCCATCTGTTTTTCCAGATTTCCCATGCCAGCAGATACCAAGTGCATAGTATGTGCACAGGCTTGGTTTCCGCTTGCCTTGGGTTTCTGTGACTGTAAATTCCCCTGTTGGGCTGTTT
>NC_069404.1:475141-502909 GCF_026875155.1 Cherax quadricarinatus | reverse complement strand
AAAAATGATTCTCAGGGCTGGGGAACTTTGTGGTAGGGGCGTTGAAGTTCCAATGGTAATTCGAGATGGAGTTAAATCTTGATTCAGTCGAGTTGACCTGGAAAGGGGGTCCCATTTGTGAAGGCTTATAGCCCTGAAACAACTAGACAGTTTTTACCAAGGTTTGGCTCCCCCTAGGAAAATTAATGTTTTAAAAAAGAAAATAATTCACAAAGATAAAACTTTATTATTTAAAAATGCAAAGATAAAACATTAAAAAAATAAAGGGTGTTCCTTGAAAGAAAATGAAAATAAAGGGAAAAAATTTCCCTTTTTAATTTCAACGCTAATATGTACAGTAAAGGGGGTCGGTTGATTTGACCCGTTTGTAGAAATTGTCCCGTTGATGATTTGGGGGAGGGTCACAGGTTGAGGAAACCCAAGACTTTTCTTAACAGGTCTAACCCTTTAATAGTCATCCAATGACAGGAACTCAGGTTTTTTTCCACTGCAAAGATGGGGGGGAGTGCCCGTAAAATTAATCGGTGGGTAGATTAGAATGCGCTCATGGGCGTTTCACCGTTCCTTAAAACACTTCTCGTTGGGTTGGCGGGTGACCCGTCTGCCCTTCCAAGCTGGAAAGAGAGACGGGTTACCCCTGCTTAAAAAATCACTCTCCACATAAGTGCAAGATACTTAAAAAAAATGGTGATTATCAAAAGTCTTTGGGGAGCTTAAAATAAAGGCTAAGTTTATTATTGGCAAAAGTAAAGCTTTCAAAAACCAAATCCACTAAATAGGAGCAAGGTTTTTACTTTCAGGGGCGGGGAGCGTGGTTGATGTTCGTTTGGCCGGGAGCCCCACACGTCACCTTTCGGGGTGGGGAAAAAGGGGGGGGGAGAGGGAAACGGGGGCGAACTACCCACCTTAACAAGCAGCCCAATAAAAAATTCTCCCGTGTACTCGCCGCTACTCTTATCTGTTTTAACTTTTTCCCCCACGTGGTGATTGATTCCCCCACCATCAAAAACCCTTTAATTTAAAAAGGGGGGACTACCCCCTCTGCCATTCCACCCTTTAACTGAAGTAGGTGGTGACTGGCACCCCGAGCACTAACCTCAAAGAAATAGGGGGTGATTGGTCCCTACCATCCAACCTTCAACTGAAATAGGTAGTGACTAGTACCCCCCCATTAACCTCAACTTTAAAAAGGGATGACTCGTTTCCCTCCAACCTTTTACTGAAAAGGGAGATGACGGGCCCCTTTTAAAATCCACCTTTACTGAAAATAGGTGGTGACCCCCTACCATCGTTCCTTCTTTGAAGTAGGGGGTTGCATTATCGTTCCCCTACTGAATAGGGGGTGACCCAACCCTCGTTTTCCCTTTTTATGAAATAGGGGGGCGACCCCTTACCCCTACATCCAAACCCTTTAATGAAATAGTTTGGGCTTTTCACCCATCCATCACACCTTCAATGAAGTGGTGGGGAAATGGGACCCCCTACCATCCGAATTTAAGTGAAGTAGTGGGAAAGGTACCCCCCATCAACCCTTTTACTGATTTGTGTAAATGTTACCCCCAAACCCTCGAAATTTAAATGAAATTGGGGGGAATGGTACCCCCTACCAATCACTGAAGTAGGGGTGACTGGGACCCCTACAGTCCAAACTTCTAATGAATTTGGTGTGACTGGGACTCCCCCCTCCCAAACCCTTTAAAAAGGAATTTTTGGGAAAATTTTAAGTTTTGACCCAACCTTCAACCCTTCTTAATTTTGGGTGGATAAAATTTTTCCTTTTCCCGGGAAATGGTTATTTTTAAGCCACCAAAATTCTGGGTTGGGGAATTGCCCCAATAAAATAATAAAATATTGGGTTTTTGTATAATTTTGTCCTTCGGTGGCCGTTAACCCCCTTTTAAAAATTTTAAGTAGAAAAACCCCGGGTTTTTGAATTAGGTGGTACCCCTTTCCTTTTTCCCTTCCCTTCTGGTATTGGTGCTAATTACTTTTTTTTTAAAAAGTTCCCTTAAATGGTTTCCCCACTAAAAACTTGTTGGTTTTTTTCAAATTTTTAACCCCTTTCAAAAAGGAGGGGGGTTTGGTCCCTTCATCCCTTTTTCCAAAATTTCGGGGTTTGGGGGAAGGTAAAATTAACCCTTTAAATGATTTTTGGAAAATTTTCCCCAAAAAATCAAATTTATTTTTAAAGGTTAAATGGGTTTTCCCGAAATATGGAAAGGGTTTGGGGTTTACCCATGTAAATTTAAAATTTTGGTTACGGTTTTTTAACCCCAACTGAAAGTTTGGAATGGCAGGCTTCCATCCCCCCTTTTTAAATTTAAAAATTTGTAAAAATTTTCCCAAAATGGAAATAAAAAATCTTAATTTTGCCTTTAAAATTTGGTATTTTCCCCCCCAAAGTGGGCTTTTTAAATAAAAACAGAATATTGGGGGGAAAGGAACCAGATTTTTTTATTTTAAGCTGAGTTTAACGGGGGAAATGGTAAAATTGAGTGACCAGGGGGTTAATTAAAACCAAAATTGGGGTATTGGAAAAAGGGTTTTAAATTTTGTGGGTTGTTTCAGGGGAAAAGGCAAGAATTTTTTGGAAGGGGTAATGTGATGAAGTTTCAAAAGGGGTTTCGGAAAAAGGGTTTTCCCCAATTTTTAGGGGCCTTTTGGCATAATTTAAATTTTTGAAAATTTTTTAAATCAAGGGGGAATTTAAGAGGTGTTTGGGTTTCCCTTGTGTTAGCCTGTTGGGATTTTTTCAATTTTTAAAAGGGGTTTGGAAGGTTTTATTTTTTCCCCCGGTATATTGTTGCACATTAAAAGGTTTGGAACCCCTGAAGGGGGGTTGTTGTTCTATAAAAGTTTGGGGGGGTTTTGGGGAGGGGTTTTGGGATTTTTTTAAAAAAAATTCTTAATAAAAGTTTTTTTTGGGTTTAAATGGCTTTAAAGGTTTGTTTTTTTTGGCTGAGTTTAAATTTCCCCCAAGCCAACAAATTTTGCATAGTGGGGTTTTTTTAAAAAAATATTAAATTGGGAGAAAGGGGTTTTTTGGGCCGGACTAAAATCTTTTTTGGGTAAAAGGTTTAACCTTTTTTTTGGAACTTTTTTTGGGTATATCCGGAAATTTTTATTTTGCTGAAAATACGGTTATTTAAAAATGATAACCCAAGGAATTTTCCCCCCATTTTTTCGTAATTAGGGGGGTGTTGGGAAAAATTTTTTCCTTTTAATTTTTTTGGGTGATTTGTTCTGAAAAATTAAGAGTTTTCGGGTTTTAAAGGGTAAATTTTAGGGGGCCCTTTCATCCTTTAAATTTTTTAAAGGTTTATTCACAATGGGGTTAAGGGTTTTTTTGGGTTTTTGGGGGGGTTTTGAAAAATACAAAAAAGCGTTCTTAAAAAGGGAATTGGTTTAAGGGGGTTGGGATATTTTAAGGATTGAAGTATAAGGGGAGCAGGGAAAGGGAATTCCCCGGGGAATATTTGGGGGTGGTGTTCCCGGATGGGGAATTAAAGGAGATTTACTGAATTTTTTTTATTTTTTTGGGTAATTTTGTTTTATGAAAAAAGCAAGGGAGGTTTAAAAATAATAGTGGTAAATTTTTGAAAAAGGGTTTTTGGGCATGTGAAAACTTTCTTAGGGTTAAAAACCCCTTTTTGGGATACCTTTTTTTCCAATGCTGGAAAGGGTCTGAATTTTTTTTTATTGTAAATTATCCCTTTTTTTTTTCCCCTCCAAAACCTGGAATTAAGATGTTTTAACCTTAAAAATTTTTCATCCCTGCCTTTTTCCAAAAAATTTAAAATTTTTGCAAAGGGTAATTTTAATTTGGTTCCCTATTTTTTTGTTTTAAGTTTTTAGGGGTCCCATTTGGGGGTAGGTGTAAAATAGCCATCTTGAGGGGGTTTTTCGGGGTTGGAATCCTTTGGGAAGGCTTGTGTAAATGGAAGAGCATGGAAAGGGAACATTCCCCTGGGGTTTTCCAGTAATGGGGGGCCGGGCCCCCCAAAGTTTTTTTAAGGTGTTTTTATGATCCTTTATTGTTAATTTGGAAATTTGAAGGAATTGGGGGAAATTTTCCTTTAGTGAGTCCCCCCATGGATGGTTTTGGGGTTTACGGGGCAAAATTTTTCCCTTACTTAAAATTTTTCCTTTTTTCCCTTTTTAAGCGGGAAAAAGGGATTAGTTTTTTTAGGTTTGGGGAAAATTATTCTTTTTTTTTACCTTTGGGCCCCCCGGGGGAATTGAGAATGTTTTGGGGTTTTTTTTAAAAATCTCCCCCCTGTGCCTTTTTAATCAAAAATTTGGATAGAATTAAGTTGTTTTCCCTTTTTTTTTAAATTTGTAGGGTATAATTTTAGTATTTTTGGTGTAAACCCTTCCATTTGGGTTTTTCAAGGGGGTGTTTTTCTTGAAAAAATAAAAAATTTAAAAGGAATGGGGCTGGTTGGGGGCCTGGCAACCCCACCCCCATTTTTTTGTGACTTTTTGTTTTATGGACTTGTTTGTTGTTTGGTCAAGTAAGAAGGGGAAAAGGTTTCCATAAAACCCCCCCTTTGGGCTTTGGGGGAAAATTTTAGGGCAATTTAACCATTTTGGGGAAATTTTTAATTTTTTACTGGGCCGGGGGGAATTTTGGGTGAAAATTTTGGGGTTTGGGGGTTTTCCCGGGGGTTTTTTCCAAATTTTTGGGGGTTCCGGGGGAAGTAGGAGTGGTTTTGGGGCCCTTTTATTTTTGAGTTTAAATCCCTGATTAAGGGGGCTTTTTTTTATTTGGGGCCCATAATTGGTCTTTTTTTTTCCCCTTTGTCTATAGGCCCTTTTGGGTTTTTTTGTTGGTTTAGAAGGGGTGTTGGTTAAGGATGGAAAACCATTTGTTTGTATCATTTTTTTTTTAAGGCCAAGGTTTTTTGGGTTAGCAAAAGAATTTGTTAAAAAATTGTCTTTTTGTTTTTAAAAATTGGCTTTAATTTTTCCCTTCCAAATAAAATTTATTTTTGTGTAAATTCCTTAAAACCGGCTGGGGGCTAAAGGTTTTTCCCCAATGGTGGTTTACTTTTTTGTTTTTAGAGGGAAAGGGAATTTTTTATGCACGTTTTTCCTTTTTAACTAAAAATTTTGGTCCCCATTTTTCAAGTTGAAAAAAAGCTCGGGAAGGGGGGTTTCGGATTTTTTGGGTTTTTTCATATTGGAGGGAAATTTTCAGGGGGGTCTTTAATTTAACCCCAATTGTTTAAGTTCCCAAGAGAAATAAAAAAGTGCAAAATTATTGCCTTGGGAAAAGGAATTTCCCCTTGCCTTTTGGGTGTTTTGTATTTTAATCCCAAAAATGGGCAAAGTTTTCCCCTCCTTGTTTTTAAATTTTTTTGTGCCCCAAAATGGATCCTCCCCCTTTTTGGGTTTTTTGGGTAAAACCTTACAGCAATTGTTTTCCTCTTTTTTGGGGCTTTTTCCCCGGGGTGGTATTTCATTCCCCTTTGGGTTTTTCCCAATTTTTATCCCCTCCAAAGGGGGTTTTCCCAACTTGGCCCCTTTCCCCCTTTTTTGGAGGTATTTTTGGGTATTTTTTCCCCTGCTTATTAATTTCCCCTCCTGACAAAAATAGTTTCCCACCATTTTTTTGGAAGAATCCTCCAGTTTTTCCCCATTTCCTTTTTTCCCGGGGAAAAAGGCCATTTTTCCACTTTTCCCATTAGGGTTTTTCCCCAAAAGCAAAATTTCCCCTTACTTCCCCACAAGGACAAAACCTCCAGCTTCACCATTACTGTCTCCCAGGATTTGAATTTTCCCAGCCCCCCCATTACGTGTTGGGGAAAACAGAAATTCTACCCTTACCTTATTTTTTGGGGAAGATTTAAAAATCGTTTTTCCCTAACAAAGGAATTTACCTTTTTCGGGGCCCCCCGGGACTTCCCCCCCAAAAATTTCCCGGGGAAAGGATTTGTTAAAAGGTTTGGGTTTTTAAGTTTAATTTTTCCTGATTTTTAGGAGTTTTTTTTTTGGGGTTTTGTTAAAGGATTTTAAATTTTTCCCGGGTCTGATCTTTTTAAATAAATTAATTTGGAAGGGAGTTTTGGAAAAATTTTTAAAATTTGGAAATTTTTAAAAATTTGTTTTTTTGGCGGGTTTTTTTGGGGTGGGGGAAGTTTTTAATTTCCCCGGGTTTGGTTCGTGGTGAGGGGAAAAGGGGGAGAAAAAAATTTTGTTAATTTGGGTTTTCCTAAAAAACTTTCCGAAGTTTCTGGTCACGCAGGCAAACCTGTTTAAATTTTGGTTTTTCCTGGTGAAAGGGGAAGGGGAGAAACGGTTTGGGTGGGGTTTTTTCATTTTTTTTTTAAAACCCCAATTCCCTGGTCACTTTTCAGAGAGCAAACGGGGAATTAAAACTTTTTCCCCACCCAGAAATCCGGGCCAGCAAGATTCCTTGGGGGTTTCCCCCAATAATTGCCAAAAATTTTTTCCCAATCTCTTTTTAAAAAAATTTTCCAAGATTTTCCCCGGGGGTTTTTTCCCCTAAAAAAAATGCAAAAAAAGGGTTTTAATATTAAATTTTTTTTTTAAATTTTTAAAAATTTGTTTAATAAAAGAATAAAAATAATAGAAAGGCCCCCATAATAAATTTTTAATGTGGAAAATTTTTTTGGGGAAAATAAGGGGAATCCAAAAAACGTTTTTCAAAAAACCAAAAACCAAGCGGGTCTAAAGAAAACAAGGAAGGGCCGGGCTACAAAAACCGTAATTCCCCAAAACCCAACTTTTTAAAACTACAGAAACTAAAGGGACTTACCCCCAACAAAAACAACACCCAATACCGAAAATCCTGGAATCCCACTTTTTCCCTAAAACCGACAACTTTCAAACCAAATAGGGGCTTCTAAAACCCTAGCTGAACCACTTCCCAAAGAAATTTCTTCCCTCTATCCCACAAAGAACCTGTGAAGGCCTGCTCACAAACTTATCCAATCCCCTTTTTTCCAACTCCCCAATTTTTTTAAAACTCTAAAACCCCCACTCGGTGCATAAATAAATGCGGGAATTTTTCACCTAACCTCAGCATTCTGAACCGGCCCATAAATATTCCGTTCCTTCCACCCCAGGTAGTTTTTTTTGTGATTTGAAAAAGCCCCCCCTGTGGGGGCAAAACTATCAAAAAGGGATCACTTTAATACTGCTTTTTGTTTTATTTTTTCCATTGTGTCGGTATTTAAAACCAAATTTTATTTTCCTCTTTCAAACACGGGCAGTAGAAATTTATCCTTCACCCCGAGAATACCTGGACCTTTTTCAAAAAGCTTCCCTCACTTGGGCAACAGACACAATTTTTCTTCGTGATTGCATCCAAAAAAAGGTTTTACCAAGACTACCCCCCTAAAAATACCCCAAACATAAAACCCACCTTCTTTTCCCTTTTTCCCGCTACAGCTCGGACCAACCTTGAAGAGTGTGCAGATGACTTAAACAATGCTAAAAAGGGAAGCTTTCCCCTCCAAAGCCAGAAACTGGGCACAAACCCCGGGGGCAACAAAAAAGGACGAAAACCCGCCGAAAATTTCGCAGCAGATTTACCCAGCAAAATGTTTCAACAGAAGATCAAAAACCCTTACTATTGAAACAAAAACCACTCCGATAAAAAATAATTGGAAAAAAAAAGGAAGCCCCTAAAAATTAATTTAAAAATTTCATCTCTCCACTGTAAAACCACAGAAACTGAAGCCCTCAGCTTGGGCCCCAAAAATTTCCGCAACGGGAATTACGAAACCAAAAAAAAGACCTAAATTTTCATGCCAAAAAACTACAGACAAAATACCCCATTCCAAAAAGGCAAATTTTAAAGGCATCATCTCAGAAATTAGTTTTAATATTTTTATTATGCCCCCCAAAAACCCCATCCTGTGGGGGTAGCCCAAAAGATAAAAAGGGGTTACAAATGGGTCCAGGGACGGGGCCTAAAATTTTTGGGATAGCTAGCAATTTAAACAGAGGTAATAAAATTAACAATTTAAAAAGGTAATAAACCACAATTTACAAAGGAAATGAACTCCATATTTCAAGCCACAATCATGACAAGTTAAAAAAGGTTTTTTTTACAATTACCGGGGTACACAAAGGGGTCCGGGGGCCCGGGGCTCCAAAGTTTTAAATGGCTGAACTGGGTACAAGGAATGAACTCACTTTTTTAAAAAGGGTTTAATAAACTCCAAGTTAAAAAGGGTTTAATGAAATTGTAAAATTTGGTTAAAAAACGTTTAACTTTGGGCTGCAATCATAAAACCAATTTTAGAGTAATGAGAAATTTTCACACTTCCAAAACCCGGTCACAACTTTTAGTGATTTTTGGTGAAAATTTTGATTGCTGAGTCTCACACACACACCCCACACACACAAAACCACACACACACCCAACACACAAAACACACCCACAAAAACCCAACACCCCACACACAACACACCCCACACACAACACACAAAACACACAACACACAAACCCCATACAAAACAACACCAACACCCCTCAACACACACACACAAAACACCAAACACCCCCACACACACTCCCACAAAACACACACAAACACCCCCCCCACACTCCACACATCATACACATACACACCCCCACAAAACACACACACACACACACACAGAGTAGTCTTTAAAGTGGAAATTTTTGGGAAAGGGCGATGTGTGGAGGCAGGATCCATACATAGCTTTAAGCAGGGGTATGATAAAGCCAGGGCCCTCAGGGAGAGTGCCCCTATAGCGATAGGAAACCCGGGGCCAGGACTGGGACTCGACCCCCGAAAACCCCTCAACTAGGTGAGTAAAACAAGGTGGGGTACACACCCCACACAAAACAAAACACCCCACATGCACATATAGAGAATAAACTTTAAATTTTTAAATTTTGAATTTAAATGCTTTTTTTTACAGCTACAAAGTCAGGGTTTTTCCTCCAAATGGTCTGAAATATACCACTGTGGAAAAATATTTACCCCAATTTCTTAACCTTCCGAGTGTTTTTGTTTCAAAAATTCTTTAAAATTTTAATCGCACTCCATACATAATGAGCGGGGTGTGACAAAATCCATCGGGCAAATTTTTACTTTTTCGTTTGGTCAACACCCTGGTGGTGGTGTTTTAAAAAAACCTCCAAAGATACTTGTAACCCACCCGGGAACCGGGGGGTTTGTGCCCACCCAAAAATCTGCTTATTTTTTTGGGGATGCCCCATAACATAGGCTCCTCCTGCATAAAAAATGATGAAGTTTTGGACTCACGGGCCAACTCCCTGACCTAAAGCCCTAAAGCAGCCATCTCAACACCCCGCCCCCCGGTCATACCTCGACGTTACATCAAGGGAAACTCAAATTTTTAGCAAAGACACGACCATCAGGGTCCCCACCCTGAAAAAGGGGGTGGTGTTTTTTATCATGAACACTGCCCCCGAATAAAAAAAAAAGGAACAAAATGCTCAATCTATTTAAATAAACCCGATACCCTAAAAAACCTCTCAAAAACTAACCAAGGGGAAAACCCTTTACAAAAAACTTTCTTCAAAGGACTCGCCGCATTCTGAGGGGCTCAGAACAAGGGAAAAACTTCGGGCACACTTTGGCCCAGCAACCCCAGACCTGCCAGAAAGTACGGCCTGGCCCCCAGACTCAAAAACCCGGTATCCCAAATGGGCCCATATCCTCGGGAATTTCGTGCCCCCCCACCAGCTCTCAGAATTCTCGCCAAACACCTCCTAAACTCTTGGGCACTATCAGTCCAGCACCTCCAAACACTCAGGTACTTCCCAATCCCCATTCGCCAAAATCAATATCCCCGGGGAACAAGAAACTTTTCCCGCCTTTACGGGGACTTTTCCCCATTCACCCCAAAATACCTACACACAAGCCATCGTCTCTTGCGAGGGAAAAATTTACGAAATTTACTTGAAACTTTCCCCAATTTCCCGCCAGCGTTTTTATCGACCTTTTTGAACTAAAGTGTTGGGGTTTAAAAGTGTTTTTTCTTTCGAAAATCCCCCTCTTTCCCCAGACCCTTTTTGGGCTACCCAAAGGGGTTTTCCCCCCTCAGTGCAGTCCTGGCGAACCTATACATGGAACAACTAGAACCGAACTTTTTTTCCACCATTATTTCCTTTTCCGTCTTTCAAACCCGGGTTTCCCTTTTGTTTACGACATTTCCACATAACTCCTAAACGCTTTTAACGTTTTAAGCTCTCCAAGAACCCAAACCAACCGGTCACCCCAATCCCGTTCCAAAACTTG
This sequence comes from Cherax quadricarinatus, assembly GCF_026875155.1. Taxonomy (NCBI): domain Eukaryota; kingdom Metazoa; phylum Arthropoda; class Malacostraca; order Decapoda; family Parastacidae; genus Cherax; species Cherax quadricarinatus. Next base: position 492,641 of record NC_069404.1, on the reverse strand, counting down.
AAAAGAAGTCGAACAACACTCTTCCCTTTTCCCTTTATGTCCTGCTCTGCAAAGCTGACCACGAAATTCGGGTTTTTAAAATCTTTTCAAAAAACCCCCCCAAAACCAAAAAAGAACTTCTCCCCCTTCTACTCTCACCACACACCAAAACCAAACGGGTGTAATTATAAGGGTTCTTTCCCGCGTGCACTCGAATCTGCAGCAACCCATTTCCGATGAAGAATGCACAAAAAAATTTAACAAATATTTTTTTAAGCTCCACTATCCCCCCACTTTAAACAGAGAAATGGCAAAACGGCGGGGATTAAACATCTTCAACACAAACCCCAAAAAAAGAAAATGCCGAGAAGGAAACATAGTCCCCTTTCCCCCCAACCCATTGCCAAACAGTTTTCCCAAAATCTTTGCCAAAAAATTTATTTTCCCAAATATCCCACCTTTCCCCAACCCCGACCATCAAGGACACCCCAGTAGTAGACAGGGCAAAAACCCCCCATCCCCCTGCAGGGGTATACCCTAATCCCCTTTTAATGACGCAACAATATACGGGGGGGGCGAAACATCCCCAAAGGGGCCCAAACCCCGTATTTCAGAAAACCAAAAACCCAAAACCGGCTGACGACACAAGAAAAGCCTCGTACAACACCCCTAAATTTTCCCCAAAACCCCCTTGATAAACAAAAGAAACCCCCAAGACTTATCGCCACCGAAGACAACACCAATACCGAAGAATCCGGAATCAAACACTTATTTCTAACCGAAAAATTCAAAACCCGAATAGTGGCTTCTAAAAACATAGCCCAAAAACCCTTGCCCCAAAAACTTCTTCATCGCTATTTTCCCCCATAAGAACACTGTAGAAGGTCTGCTCACAAACTTTTTCCAATCTCCTTTCCAAGCTACCCCAAGTTTTAGCTCTATAACCCCAAATCGGGACAAAAAAACAGAAAGCAGCATTCTTTACCTGACCCCCAAACAAACTGAAAAAGGACCCATAAATACTTTTGCGTTTTCCCTTCCCCCCCCAGGTATTCTGTTTGTGACTTTAAAAAGCCCCTGTGTGGGCGAAACGTAGTAAAATAAGGGAAAACCCTTAAACTTTCAATTTTTTGGTTTTTTATTTTCCCTCCACCCATTCTGTAAATTTTAAAAAATGGGCAGAGAACCGACACTTGATAAAATTTGACACATGTGCAACTCTTGGGGATCTCCCATTTAGGGAAAAGTTTCGCCCCTTCAGTGGGTTTTTCAACAATACAAAGGGGATCTTTTAAGAACCCAAAAAAAGGAGAATGAAGGGAATCAGTCTCCCCAGCCTTGATTTGAGGTGGTGAGTCCTCAATCTTAATAGAATAAGGCATAAGGGGTGGAAAAGGACTTATAAAACCCTTTTGGGAGAAGAGGGTTGGGAGCAGTCGTAGGTGGTGTCAAAAAATTTTTTCAATGGGAATAGGTCGGCCCCCAAGGGGTTTGGCAAGCCAAGAATTTTCCCCAAAATTTAAAATCCCAAGGAAAATTGCAGCGTCCCGACCGGATTGTTTGACAATGGTTCAGAGAACCTTTCTTCCCCCATTGGGAAAAAAAGTGGGCAAAACCCCCGTAAAGACGGCGGCAAACCCCTTTCCCGCTTTCGGTTTAAAGAGCTCCTTTCCCCCACATATGTCGTATTCCCATTTAGATTGATGGACTGACCACTGGACTCAAGGCTGAGGGGCTGATTACCTCATTCTCCTCCTGTTCTTTTAAAATTCTCCTTCGTATGAACTGATGAAGTCAATGTGTTGGGGAAAAAGTTTCCTCAATAAAGATACTCAAGAGTTGCACATGTGCTAATTTTTTCATCCACCCTTTTACTGAGGTAGGTGATACTGGTACCCCTACCAACCAACCTTCTAACCCGAAGTAGGTGATGAGGGGACCCCACCATCCAACCTTCTACTGAAGTAGGTGATGACCGGTACCCCCCACCAACCAAACCCAAAACTGAAGTAGTCGGGGACTGGTACCCCCAACTTTCCAAACCCTTTAACCCGAATTAGTGGTGATTTTACCCCCTAAAATCGAAAACTTTAACTGAAGTAGGGGGGACTTGGGCCCCCCGTCAACCAAACCCTTTAACCGAAATAGTGGTTTCTGGCACCCCTAACAACAGCCTTTAACTTTAAAATAGGTGGTGACTGGCACTCCATTACCAAACATCCTTAACTGAGAAGGGGGTGACCGACACCCCTAAACCCTACTCCTTTATGAATTAGGGGGGGGGACTGGTACCCCCCCATCCAACCTTCAAATGAAATAGGTGGTGATTTGGGGACCAATAAAATCAAGCTTCAACGGGAAAAAGGGGGTGAAATTGGGATCCCTGCCATCCAACCCTTCCACTAATTGGGGATTACTGGTTTTCCCTACCACCAAACCTTTAACTGAAGTAGGTGGGGACCCGGAATCCCTACCAACAAAAATTCCCGCTGAAGTAGGGGGTGCCTGGCACCCCTTTCCAAAACCCAAACCCTTTAAATGAAAATAGGGGGGTGCCTGGGACCCATACCATCCAAATTTCCCTCTGAAGAATTTTTTGGGCTGGTTTCCCCTACTTTATTCCAAACCCTTTTGCTTAATTTGGTGGTGACTGGGACCCCTAAACCAAACCAACCCAACTGAAGTAGATGGGAAATGGTACCCCACCCTCCAACCTTCAACTTTTAATGGGGTCAGAACACCTCTACCAAACCAACCTTTAACTGAAGTAAAGGGGTACCCGGAAACCCCCACCATCCAAACCCTTTTAAACCAAAATAGCTGGTGACTGGGAACCCACTGGGCCAAAACCCTTTTTTTTGAAGTAGGTTTGACGGGATCCCTAAACCCTCCCGCTTTCTACCCGAAATAGGGGGTGAAAAGTTTCCCCTACCACCCCCCTTTAGGTGGGAAAAAAGGTGGTGCTGGCACCCCTAAACCTCCAAACCTTTAACTGAAATTGGGTAACCTTTTCCCCCGCGCCCATCCAACCTTTTTCTAAAGTAGGAGATAACTGGTAAACCCCCTCCATCCAACCTTCAACTTTAATTTTGGGGGAGACTAGCACCCAAACCCTTCAATTTTCCCGCTGAATATTTAAAGGTGCCTCTGCATTACCCGATCCCTACAAACACACAAATTACAGCCTTTAGTAACAACAGCACTTTAGCAACAATACTTTCAAAAATCACTACATTTCAACAAACACTGCCTTCTCAAACCTAGCAGCAATACTTTTCTACAGGGAACCCCTGCTTTTCTCCATGACTGCATTTTCCCCATCACTGAAATGTCTGTTTTATTGCTGACAGTTTAAAAAAAATTTTTCCAGTGAAGTAGGGGCTGACCCTTTTAACCCCTACCATGCAACCTTCTGCTGAAGTAGGGGGTGAAATTTGGGGCCCCACCATGCAACCTTTTAAACTGAAAATAGGGGCTGACCCTTTCACCCCTACCATGCAACCTTTTGCTGAAGTAGGGAAAACTTTGTGCCCCTACAATCAACCTTCGCTTTAAGTAGGGGAATATTTTTCACCCCTACCAGCAACCTTCTGCTGAAGTAGGGGGGACCCTTTCACCCCTACCATTTTTAAACCTTCCCGCTGAAGTAAAGGGGGGAAAATTGCACCCCAACCATGCAACCTTCTGCTAAGGGGGATGGGCTTGCAAACCCCTTTCCATGCAACCTTCTGCGAAGTAGGTGCTGGGCTTGCACCCCTACCATCCAAACCCTTTTGCTGAAGTAAAGGGGGGGACTTGCACCCCTACCAACAAAAATTCCCGCTGAAGTAGGGGATACTTGCCCCCCCTACCATGCAACCTTCCCGCTGAAGTAGGGGGGGACCCTTTCACCCCCCACCAAGCAAACCCTTTTGCTGAAGTAGGGGAGACTTGCACCCCTCCCTGGGAACCTTCTGCTGAAAAAGGGGGGGGCTTTTTCCCCCTACCATGCAACCTTCCCCTGAAATAAGGGGGTGACTTGCCCCCCCAAACCCTGGGGGAAAACCTTTTGCTGAAGGAAAGGGGGGGACTTGCACCCCAAACCCTGCAACCTTCTGGCGAAGTAGGGGGGGGACTTGCACCCCTAACCAAGGGAAAAACCCTTTTGCGAAGTAGGGGGTTTTACTTCCCCCCCTACCATGCCAAACCCTTTTGCTGAAGTTGGGGGGAATTGCCCTCTACCATGCAACCCTTTTTCCGAAGTAGGGGGTGACTTTTCCCCCCTACCATGCAACCTTCTGCTGAATAGGGGGGGACTTGCCCCCCTACCATTCAACCTCTGTGAATTTGGGGTACTTTTTCCCCCCCAATGCAACCTTCTGCCCGAAGTAGGGGATACTTGCACCTCTAAACCTGCAAAAAATTTTCCCGCTGAAGTAGGGGTGACTTGAACCCCCACCATGCAACCTTCCCGCGAAGTAAGGGGTGACTTGCCCCCCCTCTACCATTCAAACCTTCTGCTGAAATAAGGGGGGACTTGCACCCTACCATTCCAAAACCTTTTGCTGAAGTGGGGGAGACTTGCACCAACCATCAACCCCGCTGAAGTAGGGGGGACCTTTCACCCCCACCTTTCCAAAACCCTTTACCGAATAAGGGGGGGCCTGGAAACCCCTACCATCCCCAAACCTTTATCTGAATAGGGGTTTTACTGGCACCCAAAAACCAACCCAAAACCCTTTACCTGAAGTAGGTGGGGCCTGGCACCCATACCATTTCCCAAACCTTTTAACTGAAGTGGTGGTACTGGCAACCCCCCAAACCCTCCCCAAACCCTTCCTTTTGAAGTAGGTGAGGGGCCCGGCAAAACCCCAACCCCTCCAAACCTTTTAAAAATGAATTTGGGGGGACTGGCACCACCCAACCCCCAACCTTTTAACGAAATAGGTGGTAACTGGGACCCCCCATTTTCCAACCCCCAACGAAAAGGGGGGTTACTGGCACCCCTACCATCCAAATTTATCGAATAGGTGGGGCCCCGGGGACCCATACCATCCAAACCCAACTGAAGTAGGTGGTGACTGGCACCACTCCATCCAAACCTTTAAATGAAAATAGGTGGTAACGGCACCCCCTATTGGGCCAACCTTCAACTGAAGTAAGGGGTGACTTGGGACCCCTACCATCCAACCTTCATTTTGAATGGTGGGGCCCGGCACCCATACCAAACCCAACCTTTAACTGAAGTAGGTGGGTTTACTGGCACCACTACCATCCCAAACCCTTTAATGAAGTAGGTGGGAAAATGGCAACCCCCTGTTGTCTAAAACCCCTTTAACTAAGTAGGTGTAAACTGCACCCTACCCCCACCCTTTTGTAACATTTTATTTAGGCAACGTTTCGCTCTTTCCCGGGGCTTTTTCAAAGCCATTACAAACAATAAAAATGGCCCCAGAGGGTAATAAGGCTCAGAGAGTGAAACGTTCCACAAAAAAAAATCACATTAGTTGCCAAATTGTGTCCTTTTACTTTTCCTAATTTTCGGTAAATTTTACCCAAAATTATTACAAACCAACCTTCAATGAAGTAGGTGGTAATTTTTACCACCCCTAAAACCCTCCAACCTTTTACTGAAGTAAGGGGGTGAAAATGGGACCTTACCTCTATCCTTTAACTGTAGAAGGTTTTTGACTTGGGAAACCCCAAAAATCCAACCTTCAAATGAAGGAGGTGGGACTTACCTTAACCCTCTACCTTCAAAAGGGAGAAGGGGGTGGGCTGGCAACCCCCCACCATCCCCCAAACCTTTTTAAAATGAAGTAGGGGGTACTGGCACCCCAAACCCCCAACCTTCCCACTGAATAAGGGGGGTGACGGCACCCCCCACCCCTCCAAAAATTTTACTGAATTTTGGGGGTGAAATGGGACCCCTAACCCCCCAACCTTCCCACTGAAGTAGGTGGTGACTGGGAAAACCCCCACCAAACCAACCCCCCTACGAAGTAGGGGGGACTTGGGAAACCCCCACCATCCCAAACCCTTTTACTGAAGTGGTGGGGACGGTACCCCTACCATCCAATCTTCTAAATGAAAATATTGGTGACGGTTTTCCCCCCCCCAACCCAAACCCTTTTACTTTAAGTAGTTGGTTACGGTACCCCCCTACCATCCAACCTTTTACGAAGTAGGTTTGGTGGTACGGCACCCCTACCATCCAAACTTTTGCTGAAGTAGGGGGTGACTGGTACCCCTTCCATCCAAACTTCTGCTGAAGTAGGTGGTGACTGGGACCCCCCTACCATCCAACCCCCTTTTACTGAAGTAGTTGGTGACTGGGAACCCCTACCATCCACCCCTTTAAATGAAGTAGTTTTGGGGACCCGGTTTCCCCCCACCATCCAACCTCAGGGAATTTTTTGGTGACTGGGAAACCCCCAAACCCTCCCAAAACCCTTTTACTGAATAGGGGGTGACCCGTAACCCCCCCACCATCCAACCTTACAACTGAAGTAGGGGGGACTGGTACCCCTACCCCCAACCTTTCTACTGAAGTATGGTTTACTGGGACCCCTACCATCCAACCTTTACTGGGAAATAAATTGGGGACTGGTTTCCCCCCCACCATCCAAACCCTTTTAAATGAAATAGTTTGGGGGCGGGGACCCCCCCCCCATTCCCCAAACCCTTCCCACTGAATAAAGGGGGTGACTGGTAACCCCCACCATCCAACCTTCACTGAAAAATTTGGGACTGGTAAACCCCCCTACCCTCCAACCTTTACGAAATTTGTTGGTTTACTGGGGACCCCTACCATCCCAAACCCTTTTAATTTAATAGGTGGGAACTGGAAACCCCACCAACCCAAACCTTTTTTTCTGAAGTAGGTGTGAATGGTTTCCCCTACCTTTCCCAAACCCTTCTACAAAATATTTGGTTTACTGGTACCCCCACCATCCCCAAACCCTTTTGGGTGAAGTAGTTTTGGGGACCCGGGACCCCCTACCATCCAACCCTTCTGCTGAAGTAGTTGGTGACGGCCCCCCCCCAACCCCAACCTTCTACTGAATAGTTGGTGACTGGTAAACCCCAACCCCTTTCCCCCTCAAATGAAGAGTTGGTGACTGGGACCCCCACCATCCAACCTTCTACTGAAGTTTGGTGACTGGGGAACCCCCACCATCCAACCTTCTACGAAGTAATTGGTGCTGGTACCCCTACCATCCAACCCCTTTTGTGAAGTAAATTGGTGACTGGTAACCCCTAAACCCTCCAACCTTCCCCTGAAGTAGTTTTTGGGGACTGGGGACCCCCTACCATCCAACCTTCTACGAAGTATTTTTGGGACTGGTACCCCTACCAACCAACCTTTTACTGAAGTAGGGGGTAACTGGTACCCCTACCATCCAAAACCTTTTACTGAAGTAGGGGGTGAAATGGTACCCCCAAACCCTCCAAAACCCTTCAACCTTTAAGTAGTTTGGGGACTGGACCCCCCACCATCCAACCCTTTGCCCGAAGTAATTTTGGGGACTGGGACCCCCCACCAAACCTTTTGCTGAAGTAGTTTGGGAAAAGGTAAACCCCCAAACCAAACCCAACCTTTCCCCCGAAGTTTGTTTGGTGACTGGTACCCCCTACCACCCCAAACCTTTTACTGAAAATAATTTGGGGACTGAAACCCCCTTTCCATCCCCCTTCTACTGAAGAGTTGGGGACTGGTACCCCCAAACCCCCCAACCTTCTACTGAAAGTTGGTGACTGGTTTCCCCTACCATCCAACCTTTTGCTGAATAGTTGGTGACTGGTTTCCCCCTAAACCCCCCAACCCTTTTGCTGAAGTATTGGGGAAAGGTACCCCTACCATCCAACCTTCTACTGAAGTAGTTGGGGGACGGGACCCCTACCATCCAAACCCTTTTCTGAAGTAGTTGGTGACTGGTAAACCCCAAACCCCCAACCTTCTGCGAAAAAATTTGGGGGACGGGACCCCCCCACCAAACCAACCTTTTTTGCTTTAAGTATTGGGGACCCGGGACCCCAAACCCTCCAAACCCTTTTAAATGAAAATAGTTGGTGGAAATGGTACCCCTACCATCCAAAAACCCTTTTACGAAGTAGGGGGGACTGGGAAACCCCCACCATCCCAACCCTTTTACTGAAGAAGGGGTGACTTGGGACCCCCAAACCCCCAAACCTTTTACTGAAAATAGGTGGGGAAATGGTACCCCTACCAAACCAACCTTTTACTGAAGTAGGGGGTGACTGGTACCCCCCCCAAAATCCAACCCTTCTTTCTGAAGTGTGGTGCTGGTACCTCTGCATTACATCCCCTACTAACCCAAACCCCAAATTTCAAACATCAGGGCACAACCGCACAAGAACATCAAAACATAGTTTAAAATCACACATTTCTGCATCACCTCATTACTTCACAAAATGGCAGCAAAAACGTTAAAAAAAAGGGGCCTGTTTGCTGCATCAATGCTTTTTCAGCTTCACTCTATATCTGGGTTTTTGTTGGGGAGTTGAAAATTTCTCCGAGAGAGAGTCAAAACCAGCCATTCAAAATTTTGCTATAAATCAGAAAACAAAAGAAAGTCAATATCGTCAATAAAAATAACAAAAGCAAGTAATAACCAAAAAAGGGATAACAAACTCTACAAAATTTTCATAAAGGTAAAATGGGAAAAAAAAATAGTCGAAGAAGATACTAAGGTACAGGGGACTTTCCTAGAAACAAATTTGGGAAACTGCGCATGAGGAACAAGGCATTCAAATTTGGTGCGCTTTTTAGTGGTGGGGTTTATGGGTTAACCCCGCAGGGGGGAAGAGACAACATCCAGTGTTCTTTCTAAGTGTGAATTAAATGTAAGGTTTGAGGAAATGTTCCATGAATACTTGAATGTAGGTCCCTCTTCCTACCAAGGGATCAAGGGTAAAATGTAATCTAAATATCGGAGATGTGTGTCCGGATTGTGGACAAATTTACCGAGGCATTGTTTATGATGGCGAATATTGTTATGATGTTTAAGAGAGCCTGAGTATGTTGCATCACGGTTATTTTCAGTTTAAGCAATCTGATGATGGGGAAGACGGAGAAGGTGGCGGTGATAATGGAGGAATGCAGAAAGATGATCTACCGAGTAAGTTCCCCTCCGATGATGAAAGCATGATCAGCTCCCGGATCTGGCCCCAGTTCAGACCAATGTTTGATAAGTACTACCTGATCAAAATAACTGTTTTAGTCCTCTTTTGGACTATAGTTTTTTAATGGCTGGTCATGTTTATATACGATTAACCGTACTCGTCTAGTAATACCCCCGCGGCTATATTTTTTTTCTATGTAGGAGTGTTCATAACTGCCTACTGGTGTTCGCCAGAATAAAAGAAATCTAAATCCAAAATATCAAGTGAAGAATTACCCTCTGATGATGATGATGATGAAGATGACAGTGACGATGATGATGACACTTCCAAAGAATTAGAATACAGTGACTACTCGATGATGCTTTCGATGATTTCGAGTGAGTTGTAGAGAGGAGAAAGCAGCTGCCTCTAGCATTAAAAAACTGTCGTTGACGATAGTGGTCCTGACCACCATCATCTAGCAGGCTGCTGTAAAACTCTAGATTTTTTTCAGGTCTGAGTTTCTTTAGTTTCTATTCCTGGTAGTATTAACCTTCCCTGATGTGGGTTGAAGTTTGGGAAATTACTTCACCTAGAAAATGTACAGAGAACTTTCACGGCGCGCATAACGGAGATAAAACACCTCAATTACTGGGAGCGCTTGAGGTTCCTGAACCTGTATTCCCTGGAACGCAGGAGGGAGAGATACATGATTATATTCACCTGGAAAATCCTAGAGAGACTAGTACCGAACTTGCAAACGAAAATCACTCACTACGAAGCAAAGACTTGGCAGACGATGCAACATCCCCCCAATGAAAAGCAGGGGTGTCACTAGCACGTTAAGAGACCATACAATAAGCGTCAGGGGCCCGAAACTGTTCAACTGCCTCCCAGCATACATAAGGGGGATTACCAACAGACCCCTGGCAGTCTTCAAGCTGGCACTGGACAAGCACCTAAAGTCAGTTCCTGATCAGCCGGGCTGTGGCTCGTACGTTGGTTTGCGTGCAGCCAGCAGCAACAGCCTGGTTGATCAGGCTCTGATCCACCAGGAGGCCTGGTCACAGACCGGGCCGCGGGGGCGTTGACCCCCGGAGCTCTCTCCAGGTAAACTCCAGGTAACCTATGTGACATGTCAAGATATCTTATTAATGAAAATAAGATACCAGATATACTAAGCAAATTTCCTAAATTTGCTTGTAACAGATAAGTGAACTATATATATGTAGATATAAATCCATATGTATTCCTGTTATCCCTTTGGGGCCTAGTTCCTAGGCCTTTTGTGTATCCATATGCTCTAGCGCTACCGTCCACAGGATGGATATGGGGTGCACAATAAACTAGCCACTTCGGTGGCAAAATCTAAAAAATCTAATCAAGTGGCCCCTTCGACCTCACAAATCTTACCCATATCTATCCTAGACCAGTATAGAAGTGGATAGCACCCACAAATACGGCGCTATTGATTAGTTGTGGGCTGTATGAATTACATTATTGACTGAAGGAAAAGGTGGGGTGGGTTACATATATGTCCTTCAGGGAAAACACTTGTATAATACCACCACTTACCAGAACTTCTCTGGTGGTCACTTGATGCAGCTGGGTCACCCACAACACCTATCATATTATAACATACCTAACTGGCCAGTATCAGTCTGCTATAACTAAAAAGGGTACTTAACTGTTGGTGAGGAGGTCGCATTCCTTATCTGTCTTATTTCCTCCTCAGATCCTGATATCCTGCCAACTGAAACAGATCTTCTTCCAACAGGATTATGATTTCCCTTGGTTTGTCCAGATATAGAAGTCGTGACCCCAAAAAGGTCCACTGTCCTCGGGACAGGAAACACGAGGTTAACATGTGCTCACTCACTTGGGGAATGGTGACCCCTATCTCTTCTACCATTCCTTAATGTTATTATCACTGATTACTTCACAGTTCACAACACGAATTAACGTCTCATAAATTTTGCACACGATAGAAGTCGATACATTAAGATTTTAGACCGATGAGTGTTGATTAAATCATGGGTATTTTCCCCTGAACACTCTCCATGGCGTCACGCCATTTCTCCCCTGGCGTCTACCATTATTCACTAATTTTACCACTTTATTACAGTGGTCCCATAAATCACGTTCCCTCACTCTTCACCAGGAACAGTTACAACACTTCCTATTACATAGTGAGGCCTATATTAATCCTTAGGCCGCCGTGTACGCCAATTTCCTGGTTCCATTTTCCCCCAGCCTCTTAACTCCATTCAAAACACTCCCGCCTCTCCCCTCTCTCCCCTGGCGCATGCGCAGCTTCTCTGTTGGTTCTCTTCCATTTTCAAAAACATTTTTTGACCAACAGCACCACATTAAACACCTTTTAGGCACTATAACTTCGGAAAATATTTTCCACACTGTGGCAGGGTGGAGGTCGTTTTTAGACGACTTAAATTGTCGTCCTCTAGATGATTCCAGTCCGCTCTAGATTGCGCAGCTGTTTTCCTAATGGGTCTTATTACAGTTTCTTCTTGTATTACTCGGTCAGTGTCTTCAATATCACTCGTGTCACTTTCCCTTAGATTTCCATTTACACTGGTAGAACACCGTTTAATTCTAAGGAAATTAATTTATTAATGGTACCCAAACTTTCCTGACCACGACACAACATTTTGACGTTTCTGACATCACCATTGTGCCAAGAGGCCAGAGTGTTTGATGTTGCTCAGTATCAATTAACACAATGTCACCTGGTTGAATGTTCTGTCAATATTCTGCCTCTGGCGCACCATAAAAGTGTTCACGTAGTGTAAGAAGATATTCTTTACGCCACACATCAGACCAATGATTAATTACCTTATTTAGCATCTTGAACTTATCACTCAACACTGTCACGTTATTGTAATCTTCATCACTTCCTTCAGGATTATCTCTTTAGATAGGTGCAGCTTCTAACCTTTGCCCACATATTAGGTGAGAGGGAGTCAGGATCTCCGTACCAGGAGTGTCTCTCATGTATGAGAGAGGGCGACTATTTACACGATTCTCTGCCTCCACCAACACTGCATGGAATTCCTCCAAATTAATTCCCTTCCTGTGCAGCACTTTATGGAGACATCTTTCCACTGCACCTGTGGAAAATACTGTATATTTTCCGAAAATACAGTGTATTTTGTATGTAAATTGATGAAATACATTGTAGTTAATAAAAATGAATTTGTAAATAGAAAAAATGAACCAGCAACAGTGGGTTAGCTTCGCTTGGGAGAGATGCCATTGTTTTGAACTGGGCAAAGGCATGCTAGTGAAATGTGCATAAATTTCGTCGCTTTGGAGATTAAATTGTTGTTCGAACCTCCCAAATAGGATCAGAAATTGTTGGAATCGCAGTCCTGCAGAACTTGAGAAGGCGAGTGGACAGAACAGTCAAGGAAACCCAGCTAAGTCATGTCTATATATTTATGTTGAAATTCTGGCCAGTATTTTCTTCATATTTTAGGCAGGGGGTTTGTGTATGACACACCAAGTATTCTCCAGACTAATTGGTGAGTGGTATTAAGATAAATTCTCCTTCAATGTATATGTAGTAATTTATTAAATTTAAAATAGTCCACATATTTATATTAATGTTTACCAGAATTCCCGGTGATGTATATTTCATTTGAAATTAATATAAGTCCAGAGTGACTTGTGGAGATATGACAGTAGGTATCGAAGGAAGACATTTTTTGCGACCTAGGACATCCTAAAATTCCTACATGTCTCTGTAACCTTGATAAAGAATAATTATCTTTGTTACCATTTACTGGTATGTATCTTATGAGGTTCATCCAAGTAATTTTTAATATTCCACATAGTGGCCCATTGGTCCTTGTTTGAACCGGATGTAATTAGTGAAGTCATTAATTAGTGAATTAATTACTTAATAATTATAAGTGACATGACAGAAGGAGGTGGATGTTAAGCCCACAAATTTACTTAATGTTTAGTGGATTATAATTACTGCAATAATAATATTGCTAAGCTCAAGTTTAGCTAGGATTTATATTAATGTGTATTTAAAATTTATATTATAATTTCATTACATGTGTAATTGCTAAGCTCAAGTGTAGCTAGGATTTATTCAAAGGTAAGTTGTAATATTTACCTTTATGAAATGCATAATTAAGTACATAATTAGTGTTATTAATTTAGCTGAATTTAATACATTACACCATGGGTGAAAATGAAGAAATTAATGGAGAGAACAAGATCATGGAATTTAGAGCCAAGAAAGCATCATTACAGGCTAGAAAGGGCCATGTAACAAAAGTATACAATAAATGTTTGGAATTAATGAATCAGGAAACTGTGAATACTGATGATTTAAAATTGTATTTAGATGCTTTAGGGAATAAATATGATTCATACAAATTATATTATAAAAAAATATGAAGGACATTTGTTAGTAAATTGTGCAGATGAGACAGAAATGGATCTTATGATTAACCAGTATTATGAATTAGAAGAAAAAAATCTTGTGAAAGAGAGTCTTTGAATAAATTAAAAGGTGTAAGCCAGGCAGTTAATCTAATCCAATAAATAAGATGTTTTTGCCAAAATTCCCAGAATTATGTTTACCTGTATTTAATCCTGGAGAAAATTGGGAGGAGTTTTGGTCAATTTTTAAAGCAGCTGTGCATGACAGGAGTGACCTAGCCTGTGTAACTAAATTATTTTACCTCAAAGGACAGGTAAAAGGAGATGCTCACATACTCATACAAGCCTTTCCCAATGTAGATGACTCTTACAAGGAAGCAGTTGACTTGTTGAAAGTCACTTATGGTAATACAGAACAAAGTAGGTTGGATCTAGTGAATATCATTGTTAATTTAAAATCTCCAGATCACACTTACAAAGGTTTACAGCAGTTTAGAGTTAAACTGGAGAGCACTCTCAAAACTTTAAGTAATAAATATAATCTGAAGGAATCAGACTGGTTATTGAGTGCCATGGCACAGAATAAATTAAGCTGTAAAACAGTTGAATGGGACTCTAGCAAGTATCACAAAGATTATTTTGGTCTGGAGGAAATAAGACTAGGTCTACAAGAATTAATTGTTCAGTTGCAGACCAGCCAACCAACTCATTTTAAAGATGCAAAACATAATAACTCAGAGATATCTGTCAAGTTTCAGAAAGGGAAAAATGATCCCAATGCTAATAATCAAAATTTATCTCCTAGAAAGAGTTGCATAGGTGCATATCACCTTCACAGCGCGCATAACGGAGATAAAACACCTCAATTACTGGGAGCGCTTGAGGTTCCTAAACCTGTATTCCCTGGAATGCAGGCGGGAGAGATACATGATTATATACACCTGGAAAATCCTAGAGGGACTAGTACCGAACTTGCACACGAAAATCACTCACTACGAAAGCAAAAGACTTGGCAGACGATGCAACATCCCCCCAATGAAAAGCAGGGGTGTCACTAGCACGTTAAGAGACCATACAATAAGTGTCAGGGGCCCGAGACTGTTCAACTGCCTCCCAGCATACATAAGGGGATACCAACAGACCCCTAGCAGTCTTCAAGCTGGCACTGACAAGCACCTAAAAGTCGTTCCTGACCAGCCGGGCTGTGGCTCGTACGTTGGTTTGCGTGCAGCCAGCAGTAAACAGCCTGTTGATCAGCTCTGATCCACCAGAGGCCTGGTCACAGACCGGGCCGCGGGGCGTTGACCCCCGGAACTCTCTCCAGTAAACTTCAGGTAAACACAATGAGGCCTGGTCATAGACCGGCCGCGGGGACGTTGTCCCCCAGAACTCTCTCCAGGTAGCAGGAATCAGAAATAATGATTCTCCACAAGTAAAAAGAATAAGTACCCTCCTAAGAGTAGCCCAGTTATTAAGAAACCATCAAAGAAAAGAGAGATTGTCTCTTCTGCAAGGATACTCATTTTTCTAAGAATTGCAATGCATACAATTCATATGTAAGAGTCTATATGATAATGTTGATAATGATAATGTTGACAATCCTGACACAACAGTAGCTAATTGTAAAAATTGCTGCTAATGTTAATAATGATGGTTTTGCTGAAGTAGCCTTACCTGTGTTACAGGTAAAAATTGATGATAAAAGGCATAAATAAAAAAAATGTAACTGCATTATTAGACCAGGAATCCCAGCGTGCTTTCATAAAACGTAAGTGTCTTGATGGGATGAAGGTACAAATGGGAGATCCTACATCTGTAAAATTATCTGGTTTTCTCTCAGATAAAAGAGCTCAATTGTATGACACTGTTTATGTAACTGTCAGGTTGGGCAATCCTAGGCTTTTGGGCTATCCTAGTTCCTCCACACGCATGCTGCTATGTACTGTGCCTATGTCTGTGCACCTACTCATGTACACCTGAAGCTATACTTAGTGAATAAACACCTGTGCACCTACTCGTGTACACCTGGTTCTATACTTACTGAATAAACAATGTTAGTGTTAGTTGTCTGACGTTAGTGCCTGCATGCCCACTACAGTGCCTGTGGTCCCCACACTTAATCCACTCCCCAGTTCTACTTCTCTGTTAAGTGTTTAGTGTCCTAAGTATGATATTCAGCTCTCCAGAGCAGGGTTAATGACCCACAGCTATCAGTAATCCAGAACCAGTTCCCGCAACCCCAAAAAAGGCTATGTATGTTACATCTGGCAGGCCCACGTATGCTCTGCTCATGTGCTGTAAGATGCTTCCCATTCTGGTTCCTCTTCTATTTCTTCTTCACTGTATTCACTATACACTGTATTCACTAACTCCTCTATCACTGTATGCACTATACACTGGATTCACTAACTCAACCATCCTTATCTCTTATCTCTCTGGCTTGGGTCACACTTATTCTGCTTGGATTTTGGTATTAGATGTGGTAATACCACCTACACCCATACAAGGCCTATGACCATTCCTCTCTCTCTTGGCACTGATTCAAATTGTTTTCATGTGTGTATGTTGGTGTGTGTGTGTACACTGGTGCGTGTGTGTACGTTGGTGCATGTGTGCACAGTAGGGCCCCACTTATATGGCAGGTTAGGTTCCAGGCTACTGCCGTAAAGCAGAAATCGCCATAAAGTGGAACACCCTTTTCTTCCACTTATAAATGCATAGAAATACTAGATAACAAGTTTACACTACCATATATTAAGTTAGCAATAGAACTTGGCATTAAAAAAATAAAAACGTAAAATACACATATACTACAATCATTACTTACCTTTTAAAATTATTGTACCCATGGAACAAGTTGCATTGATCAATAACAACATTGCACTAGCCAAGGAGTCGAATCCATGCTGTTTTGGCCTGCCCCATGGTGAGAGAAAACACATGACGCTTTAGACCCTAGACCACACAATCCTTAACGGTGGTGCATCCAGGCAAGCTAGATGTTGTACCCACCATCGAAGGACACACAGTGATGTGGACGCCACTGAGCTAATTTCATTCTACTCCCTGTTTGTGTACTAGCTCAACAAACAGTATATTATATTATTGTACCCACAGAACAAGTGGTAGTGATCAATAACAACACTGCACTAGCCAAGGAGTCGAACCCATGCTGTTTTGGCCCACACCATTGTTAAGAATTGTGTGGTCTAGTGGTCTAAAACGTCACGCATTTTCTCCCACCATGAGAAGGGCCAAAACAGCATGGGTTTGACTCCTTGGCTAGTGCAGTATTCTTAGTGATAAATACCACTTGTTCTGTGGATACAATAATATAATATACTGCTTGTTGAACTAGTACACAAACAGGGACTAGAATGATATTAGCTCAGAGGCGTCCACACCATCTTATGTCCTTTGATGGTGGGAACAACATCTATCTTGGCTAGATGCACCATTGTCAAGGATTGTGTGGTGTAGTGGTCTAAAGCGTCATGCATTTTCTGTACATTTTCTAGGTCAGCAATTTAACCTGCCTTGAAAGGTGCTGTTAGTGTGCAGCAATATTCCAGCCTAGATAGAACAGGCGACTTGAACAGTGCCATCATGGGCTTGGCATCCCTAGTTTTGAAGGTTCTCATTATTCATCCTGTCATTTTTCTAGGAGATGTGATTGATACAATGTTATGGTCCCTGAAGGTGAAGTCCTCCGACATGATCACTCCCAGGTCTTTGACGTTAGTTTTTCACTCTATTGTGTGGTTGGAATTTATTTTATACTCATTACTTACCTTAAAATATTTGTAGTCTTAATGTTGGGTCAAAGACGAGTAAACGAGATAAAATGAATAAATGAGAGAGAGAGAGAGAGAGAGAGAGAGAGAGAGAGAGAGATTAGATTTTGCCACCGAAGTGGCTAATTTATTGTGCACCCCATATCCATCCTGTGGACGGTAGCGCAAGAACATATGGATATACAAAAGGCCTAGGAACTAGGCCC
>NC_069404.1:455319-474641 GCF_026875155.1 Cherax quadricarinatus | reverse complement strand
AATTTAACACTCTCCCTACCCAATGGAAAAAGTCACTCTGTCTGACTTTTTTGGGGTTTACCCAGGTTCTTACACTATGCGCTAGATGAAAATTTCTATGTAATGATTTGTGTATCCTGAATAAATTACTTACTTATTTACTTACACACCACACTTACAACTCCGTGGGGGTCACCCCCCCCCCCCATCCGCTCCCTCATCCTATCACTTAACGCAAACCATGTTGGAGCTACCCAACAGAAGTACATGATATGAACAACACTTTTATATACACATCCCTCGAAATGGTATTTAAATAATCGACTACAGACCATCCCAATTCCATTGCACTGAACATATTATACAGACATATTACCCCCCCCCCCCGTGTTATCCAACCACCCCACTATTTACAACCTAAACATATAAACAATTAAATGTTACCTAATCTAATGTCACACAGCAATGATCAAAACATTAATTTATGTAATTGTCCTAATGGTTCAGTTACATAACAAAATGTATTATTTATTTATTTCCAATTTGTGCACACATACAGAGGTACAAAAAAATACAGATAAGAGCAGTAGCCAAAGCCACTTATACTATGCATAGCATTACGGGCTGGCTTAAAATTAACTTAAGATTAACTAAGCAATGATTATTATTATTATTATAATCAAAATGAAGCGCTAAGGCCACAAGGACTATACAGCGCTGCTACTAAGCAATGATGAAATCAGTGATAAAACATTAATGTAAACAGATAACTAAAAAAGCACAAGTGAGTATTACAAAGACAGGTCATATGGTTGCTTTTCAGTTAGGTAGTGATTCTGTTGGGTTTAGTGTATTTAAAAAAAAATAAGTTAGATTCGGTTTTAGGTTTAACATTTTAAGTGATATAATTGTGAGAAAACATTAAGATATACAATTTATAATGTTCAGTTATTCAGTATTTATTTGGTTTTGGGTGAGTAAGTAATCTTGAGAAGAGACTTGAATTTATAAACAGGTTGTGTTTCTTTTATATTTACAGGTAATGAATTCCAGATTTTAGGGCCTTTTATGTGCTTTGATTTTTTGCATAGTGTTTAGGGTTGGGGCACGAGGAACATCAAAGAGTGATCTGTGCCTTGTGTTATGGTCATGTGTTCTGTTGAGGTTGGCAAGGAGATGTTTGAGGGGAGGGTTAATATCAGAGTTAAGTGTTCTATGTATGTAATAGGTGCAGTTAATAAGTATGGATGTTTTGTATGGTGAGTGGTTGAGTGTTTTGAATATTGGTGGAGTGTGCTGCCTGTAGTGAGAATTTGTTATCATTCTAACTGCAGTCTTTTGTTGGGTAATTAGTGGTCTGAGATGGTTAATTGTTGTTGAGCCCATGCACAAATTCCATAGGTGAGATAGGGGTAAATAAGAGAGTGATATAGGGCCAGGAGGGCTGACTGTGGGAACATAGTACCGTATCTTCGATAGTATGCCTACAGTCTTGGAAATTTTCTTAGAAATTTGATGTATATGTGTATGAAATTTGAGTCTATTATCAAGGTGGATTCCTAAGAATTTTCCCTCTGTTAGTTTTGTGATAGGTGATCCATTTATCATTATGTTAAGAGGGACATCTGTAGCTCTGTTACCAAACTGAATGAAGTAGGTTTTGTCAATGTTTAGTGTAACTTTGTTAGTCCTCATCCAGGTAGATATTTTCTGTAATTCGGTATTTACAGTATTGGCTAGCGTGACTGGGCTCGGGTGAGAGAAGACGTATGTAGTGTCATCTGCAAATAGTGTGGGTTTGAGTAATTGCGAAGCATTTGGAAGGTCATTTATGTATAGGAGAAAGAGAAGAGGGCCAAGGACACTTCCCTGTGGGACACCAACTGTAATTGGTTGTGCAGAAGAGTTTGCCCCATTTGCGTACACATATGGCTTCTGTTGCTGAGGTAAGACTTGAGGTAGTTGAGGGAGTGCCCTCTTATACCATAGTGTGACAATTTTACGTGGAGCAAGTCATGGTCAACTGTATCAAAGCTTTACGTAAGTCAATGAAGATCCCCAGTGGGACTTCTTTTTTCTCTATTGCAGTGTATATAGGGTTCTAGCTGTGTTTTAATACCCTCATTAGTATTTTTTTGGGCCCTAAACCCCCAAATTGGCGGGTTTTTTGAGTTTTTTTTTTTGGGGGAAAAGAAAAGGGTTTTTTTAGGAGTAGTTTTCGTTTATAAATTTTAATTTTTCAAAGATTTTTGAGAGAGGGTGTAATTTTGGATTTTGGCCCCTATAGTTTTTCCCCAATCTGTTTGGTCTCCTCCTTTTTTTGGATGGGGGTGCCCCCTTGGGCTTTTTGAGTACTGAAAGGGAAGGTTTTGGGGGTTTAATGGATTTTTTAAAAGGAGTGTTGCAAGGTTTGGTATAGCACTTGTGACACTTTTTTGTAAATAAGGGGGGGGTAAGGTTTTTTAAATCTCCTCCCCTTGTTTTTTAGGGGCGTTGATAATAAGGGAGACTTCGAAAGGGTTTAGTGGGAGCTGGAAAAAGTGTGTTGGGGGTAGTTGCCGTGAGGTAGCCCTTTTTTGGTGGGGTTCTGAGTTTGGGGATTTTTTTTGGGAAAGGGTTTTTGTCCTATAGTGGGGAAAAAAGGAAATCTTTGAGTCTTTTTTGCTGTTTCTGTTGGTGGGTTTTGGGGGTTCACCCTGTTTTGCAAATTTTTATTTCCCCTTTTTTGTGATATCTTTTTTTTTCCCCCAAATTTCTGATAGGGTTTTCAGGTCTTTTTTATATCACCTCGTAAGTTTGGATAATCTTTCCCCAAAATTAAAATTTTTTTTTCCCCTTCTTATCAGGCGGGTTTTGGGAATTGGGACGATAACGTTTTTTTTGGGTCTCGGGTTTTATGTGACCCATTCTGTACTTTTTTTTCATTTTGGGTTTGGTTTTGTATTTAGGGGATTTTGAGAATGCTGGGTGTTAGCCGGGGACTGTTCATCTTTTTGGGCTTTTCATCTTTTTTAGTTTTTTTGGGGCAGTGTTTTGTTATAGAGGTATTGGGTTTTTTTTAGAAAAAATGGGGATTTTAGAAAAAATCACAAAGACAACAAAAAGACTACAAAACCTAGGTTTTTTTAAAATTGTCTCAAAAAAACCAACACATGTAAGCCCCTACACATTTAAACATGCAATTTTCCCGTGTTTTAAAAAAAATAACACAGGGTTCAAATATGTCATTCAAGCTCTTTTTCAGCTTATATGGACTTTTCAATTGTGCATTGACAACAGTTTTTAAAACAAAAATAAAATTTTAAAACCCTGACATAAGTTTAAAACATAAAAAACGTGCCCAGCACGCACCCCAACCCCAAAAAAAAACCCATAAAACCACTGGCCCCCAAATTTTTTAAATTTTCACTATCGACCCTACATTAAACTCTTTATCTCAAAACAAAAACTGAAATTTTCAGATCACCAGTGAATTTAACAAAAGCACAGGGCATTAAAAACAAACTTTCACAGATATCTTGGACACCCCTGCATGATTTTCCCGGGGATTTAAAAACTTGGGAGGCAAGGCACCTAGAAAAAAAGTTGGAGCAAAACATGCCCAAATTTTTTTAGCAAAACTCCAAAAATTTCAATGTCATTACCGGGAAATCAAAAATTTCCCACACAATATTATAATTTAAATGTATAGTTCCGTCACACCAAAAAAATGGCCAGCCCACTTATTTTTATTTTATAAACCCAAAGGGGGGAAAGCGGGGTAAACCCCGGGGGATTATACAGCGCCTGGGGGGGGGGTTGTGGAAGGGGATTCAGGCTTAATTCGGGGAACTGGAGCACAATCCAATTCCCTAAATCAAGAGCCCTCACCAATATAAAGGAACCTTCCTTGAGGGGCCAGCTCCACAGGTGCTAGCACCGGGGTCCACATTTTATCACTCACGCATCACTCATCCAACACTCACGCAAACATTGTTTTCATCCATTACCAGGGAGGCGACCCTGTTTTCACCCCTGACTTCCCTCCCCCCCAGCAACACTTTCCAATCATACCCTCCCCCTCCCTCTATATACAAGTCTAATAAAACCTGTAAGTAAGTTGCCTATATCCCTCTGAAAAATCCTTCACCCACCTCCTCCATAAATTTCCTTATTTCAACTTTTCTAATTGTTGATCTAATTTTAATAATTGTACAAAATCATTTTATGAATTAAGTGGAAAAATATTCACAGAAATTTTAAAATAATGTAATTTCTTATTTTTAGTGATGAATTTTTTGGGAAAATATTCCAAATATTTTGGGATTTATGAGGAGTAAATGGCAGATATTTACAACAGTCTAAAACTAACAAACTTTATTTTTTCGTTGACACAGAGAAGATTATTTAGGAAAGTCATCACCAAACTTTTGGTATTAGCTTTTGTTCTCTGGTACCAAGTGCCCAAACAACCTTACGTCGTGCCATTGTTCTCTGGTACCAAGTCCCAACACCTTACTCGCCATATTACTCCCCCCTCCTGAAAAGCCATTTTCATTAAATCGTTCTTTTTCAGTTGTCGTTTGAGGTTCGAAATTGAAAATTTATTTACGCGTAGGAAATACTTCGTCTTGTGACCAACTGTGAAAAAATTCTGCCAAAAACAAGGAAAAAGGCTTTTTCTTATTACCCCTGATGTGATGTGTAGGTGTTGTAGTGGTGGTAGTTGATTGTGGTGGGGTAGTTAGGGCATAGTGGTGGTATTTGAGTGGCAGTAATGGCGGTTGTTGAGGGCAGTAAGGGGTGGTTTGTAGGGCAGTATGGTAGTTGATTGGGGGGGTGGTAGAGTGTAGTATGGAATTTTTGAGTTTAGAGGCGGTTGGATGTGTTTTCCCTGCATATTCCATCGTTCTGGTCGGGTTTTTCCTTCATTTAAGTCTTTTGGACGGCATTCCCTTCATATTCCAGCATTCTGGATGGTTCCCTTGTCATATTCCATCTTTCTGGTCGGTTTTTCTTTTGTCATATTTCTTCGTTCTGCAGCTTTCCTTGTCAAATTGATCTTTCTGGACGGTTGGCCTGTTATATTCCATGGGTTCTGGCCAAGTTTCCCTTGTCATATTTAATCGCCCTGGATGTTTTGCCTCTCACATTCCATCGTTTTGGACGGGTTTCCTTTCATACTACATCGTTCATAGGGATTTCCCTGTCATATTCAGCCTTCTGGATCGGTCTCCTTGTCAATTGGGGTCGTTCAGGGGGTTTCCCCCGTCATATTTTATCGTTCGGACGGTTTCCTGTCATATTCCATCGTTCTGAACAGGATTCCCTTTCATATTCCTTCGTTATTGGGTTTTCCTTGTTGTATTCATCATTCTAATAGTTTTTTCCCTGTTATTTTCCTTCATTGGATTTTTTTTCTTTCATTTCCATCGTTTCAGAAGCCTTTTTCCTGTATATTCCCTCATTCTGGATGGGTTCCCTGTCATATTCCCTCATTCTGGATTGTTTTTCATGTCATTTTCCATCTTTCTGGACTGGTTTCCCTGTTACATTCCGCTGTTCAACATGAGTTTCCGGGCATATTCCATCGCTCTGGTCAGGTTTCCCTGTCATTTCCCGTCATTCTGGACGGGTTTTTCCCTTTCATATTCCATCGCCCTGGAAAAGGTTTCCAAATCCTTTTCTATATTCATATAATAGTTTCCATTCATTTTCCATCATTGTTGATGGGCCCCGTACGTTGGTTTGCGTGCAGCCAACAGTAGCAGCCTGGTTATCAGGCTCTGATCCCCAGGAGGCCTGGTCACAAAACCGGGGCCGCGGGGGCGTTTGCCCCCCCGGAACTCTCTCCAGGTAAACTCCAGGTAAACAGGTTTCTTCTCATTATCCTTCATTGTGGACATGATTCCTTCTCATATTCCAGCGTTCTGGATCCCATTTCCCCTGTTATATTCCGTCTTCTGGACGGCTTTCCCTGTCTGTTCCATCGTTGAGGTCAGGTTTTCTCTGTCATATTCCATCGTTCTGGACAGGATTCCATTTATATTCTTTCGATCTGGTGGGTTTCCTGTCATATTCCGTCATTGGTGTGACGAAATCAGTGGTTCTTTTACTTGAAATTTTTGTTCATGACTGTAACCATGTATTAGGAGTGAAGCTGTTTTCATTACCTCTGTAACTTCCCATGTTTAGTGACCAGATCTCCTGGAGTTCATTCCCTTTGTAACTAGTTCAGCTAACATAACTTTGGGGTCCAGTCACTGGACCCATTATGTACCTTTGTAATCTTTTGACTACCACCCACAGGATGGCTATGTGGTGACTACCGCCCACAGGATGGGTATGTGGTGACTACCGCCCACAGGAGGGTATGGGGTGGCATAAAGATATTAAACTAAAGTGTGTGTGTGTGTGTTGTGTGTGTGTACTCACCTATTGTACTCCCCTATTTGTGGTTGCAGGGGTCGAGTCCTAGCTCCTGGCCCCGCCTCTTCACCGGGTTGCTACTAGACCCTCTCTCTCCCCGCTCCATGAGCTTTATCAAACCTCGTCTTAAAACTGTGTATGGTTCTGCCTCCACTACGTGTGTGTGTGGTGTGTGTGTGTGTGTTGTGTGTGTTTTTGTGTGTGTGTGTGTGTTGTGTGTGTGTGGGTGTGACTCAACAATCAATTTTTGCCCCAATAACTCATTACAATTGGGGACCGGGTGTGGAAGTGTGAATTGCTCATTACTCTAATAATTTGTTCATGATTGTAGCCAAAGTATTAAAAACGTAAGTAACCATTCTACAGAATTCATTACCTTTGTAACTTGTGAGCTCATTACCTTTGTACCTAGTTCAGCTATCAAAACTTTGGGGGCCCAGCCCTGGACCCATTACGTTTCCCCTGTAATCTGTAAATACCTTTTTTAACTTGTCATGATGTGGACCAGACTTACCTGAGTTCATTACCTTTGTAAATTGTGAGTTTTTATTACCTTTGTTAAATTGTGGGGTTCATTACCTTTGTAAATTGTGAGTTCATTACCTCTGTAACTTGCTCAGCTATCAAAACTTTGGAGTCCAGTCCCGGACCCATTATGTACCTCTGTAATCTTTTGACTACCGCCCACAGGATGGGTATGGGGTGACTACCCCCCACAGGATGGGTATGGGGTGACTACCGCCCACAAGGATGGGTATGGGGTGCATAATAAACATATTAAACTAAACTGTCATATTCCATCGTTTTGGACCGGGATTCCCTCTCATATTCCATGGTTCTTGATGGGTTTCTCCTGTTATATTCCATCGTCCTGACGGTTTTCCCTGTCATATTTCCCTCGTTCTGGACAGTTTCTCTGTCATATTCTGTCTTTCTGATCATGTTATCCTCTCAATTCCATCGTTCTGGTCTCGTTTTCCTCTCATATTATATCGTTCTGAACGGGAATTCTCTATTCCATCGTTCTAGATTGGTTTTTCCTTCATTTCCATCGTTCTCCGAGGGATTCCTTCTCATATTCATCCTTCATGGGTTTCTCTTTCAATTCCATCGCCTGGTAGGGTTTCCTTTTCATATTCCATATACACAAATAGAAGAGAGGAGCTGACGACGATGTTTGGGTCCGATTTGGACCATTCTGTATGAGAGTTATTTGTGTATCGTTCCAGTCGCGGTATTGTGCCTTTTTTTTTTGCATATTCCATATTCCTGTACTGTTTCTCATTCACTTTCTATCATTTTGACGGTTTCCTTCTCATTATCCATCGCTGTGGATGGGTTTCCCTCTCGTAATCCATTGTTCTGGACAGGATTCGTTCTCATATTCCTTCGTTCTGGATGTATTTCCGTTTATATTCCCTTGTTCTAGATGTTTCCTTCCATATTTCCCTCGTTCAGGTCAGGTTTCCCTCTCATATTCCATCACCATGGACGGTTTCCCTGTTTGTATTTTAGTGCCTTTGACTTGTTTCCCTGTATAAATTTCCCTCGTTTATACATTCAAATTCAAATTAAAGTTTATTCTCTATTTAAATATTACAATGCTGAGTTTACAGAATTTGGTTACTGTGTGGTTTACATGTAGTAAAATAATAATTACAGAGTGTACCACTAGACACCTAGCATGGGTAGGCATTTCGGGCAGACTTAGTTTAATTCTTAATTTTAACATTTCATATTCCATTGCTCCCGGGTATCCTTTTCATATTCCATATCCTTGAACTAGTTTCCTTACATTTTCTATCTCACAGGATAGGTTTCCCATCATATTCGTGCCTGCTGGGTGGGGGTTTTTCCCGTCATATTCCTTTGTTGTGTGCGTGTTTCCCTGTCATATTCTATCACCATTGACGGTTTTTTCCTGTCATATTCCATCGTCCTGTATTTATTACTGTCATATTCCAGAACAGGATTTTTTTCATTTTCCATCGCCCTGATTATGTTCTCCCCGTCATTTTCCATTGTTCTTGACGGGTTTCTCTGTCGTATTCCATCTTCCTGAACAATTTTCCTTATTTTCCATCGTCTTGGACAGTTTAACCTGTTATTTTCCATCGTCTTGGACAGTTTAATCTGTTATTTTCCATCGTCTTGGACAGTTTAATCTGTTAAATAAATAACAAAAAGGCACAATACCGTGACTGGAACGATACACAAATAACCCGCACATAAAAGAGAGAAGCTTACGACGACGTTTCGGTCCGACTTGGACCATTGACAAAGTCACACTAACAGAGGAGGAGCAGGACGGCTATATATAGGCAGGAAGAGGTGGAGGTAGTAGTAGTGGTAGTAGTAGTGGTGGTAGTAGTACAAGAATTGTATATAATACCGACAGGATGAAATGCAACATGCACAACACCCGGGCATCCCCACCGAGACGTTTCGCCATCCAGCCAGCCACTGGATGGCGAAACGTCCACAACAAAGACAACCAGACGCCGCACATGTGTCTAATTTCATCAGTTTGATGTAGTAGAAGAAGAAGAGGAAGTAGTAGTGGGGAGTGGTTAGAAGTGGAAATAAGGAAGACGAGCCCCGTCAAATACAAAGGAAGGGGAGAACTGCAAGAGAGCTGAAACCACAGAGGGAGAGCAAGCGCACCGAGGTGCGTGAAAGGGGAAGTGGTGAAATAAAATAAAGAAGGGAAAAGAAACACGAGACAGGAGAGAGAAAGACAACCCAGAGGAGAAAAGGAGAGAGGAAAGGGGAAGAGGAAAAAGAAAAAGAAGAAGAAAAAGAAAAAATGAGGATTCAGGTTAAGTCACGGGTGTTCTGAAGTTTGGAGCATTTTACAATGTAGTGGGAGAGGAAGGCATCTACAGAGACGAAGCCAGGGCTAAGGTTCATACAAGGAAAGTTGTGTATAAGAGAGGATTCAACTAAACGGCGACTGTTCGAGTTGGAAGTAGGGAAGACAGTTTTAGCAGAAGACCAGTCAATAGGATGGCTATGATCTCTGACGTGACAGAAAAGAGCATTGTTAGTGTCGGCAAGCCTAACACTATTTTTGTGCTCCCTAAGTCTGTCAGAAAGAGATCGACCAGTTTCTCCGAAGTATTGAAGAGGACAGGAGGAGCAAGAAATAGAGTAGACACCAGGAACATCTGTAGAGGGAGGAGAGGTATGAACGAGATTAGTGCGAAGAGTGTTAGTCTGGCGGAAGGTAAGCTTGATGTCTAAGGGACGGAGAGAATTGTTGAGATTAGAAAGACCGGAAATGTAGGGAAGGCAGAGGATAGAAGAGTTCCCATGAGTAGAGAGTTTGGGAGAGAAGAAATTGCGTTTAGCACGTGAGAGGGCAGAGTCTATGAAATGGGAAGGGTAGCCAAGACGGGAGAACGAATTATAAAGAGTGGAAATTTCTGCTGGAAGGAACCGAGGATCACAGATGCGGAGGGCACGGAGAAAGAGGGAGATAAGAACACTTTTCTTGACAGGGGAAGCATGATAGGAAAAGTAGTGAATGTACATGCCACTGTGCATAGGTTTACGGTAAACGGAAAAGGAAAAACCTGTATCTGAGCGGTGGACATGGACATCAAGGAAAGGAAGTAAGGAATTAGATTCCCATTCAGCTTTAAACTTAATGGAAGGGGCAAGATTGTTAAGAGCTTCAAGAAAAGGTTGGTGTTTTCCCCTGTAATTATCCATCACCCTGGACAGACTTTTGTAATATTCTGTCATTCTAGACGGGTTTCTCTGTCGTATTCCATCGTCCTGAAAGATTTTCCCTGTCACTTTCCATCGCCTTGAATTGTTTCACCTGTCATATTCTTAAAATCTGAACTGGGCTCTGGTGGCCTGGTGGTTAACGCTCTCGCTTCACACGGCGAGGGTCTGGGTTCGATTCCCAGCTAGAGTAGAAACATTGGACGTGTTTCTTTCCACCTGTTGTCTATGTTCACCATCAGTAAAATGGGTACCTGGGTGTTAGTCGACTGGTGTGGGTCGCATCCTGGGACACTGACCTAATTTGCCCGAAATACAGAGCATAACAAGGGACTTTCTATATAGTAGTATGTCATTGTTGTCAGCTCGGACTGTATACCCTGTACATGTACTTGTAGTAAATGAAGATATTATTATTATTTCATGTTCCATCGTCCTGATGGGATTTCTCTGTCATATTCCATCGACCAGGACAAGCTTCCGATATTTTCTATCACCTTAAAACATTTCCCCAGTCATTTCCCATCGAACTGGACATATTTTTGTGTCATTTTCTGTCGTTCTCGACGGGTTTTCCTCTTGTGTTCCATTGATCTTGATATCCCTGTCATTTTCCATCGCCCTGAACAGTTTACCTTCTAATTTCCTATCACTTTGGACGGGTTTCAAAGTCCTTTTACATCGTAATTTGCATTGCCCTGGACGGGTTTTCCTGTCGTATTCAGTTGCCCTGGACGGGTTTTCCTGTCGTATTCAGTTGCCCTGGACAGGTTACTCTCATATTCCATCTCTCACGAAAATGTTTTTCTGTATTTTTCCATCGATCTGGGCGGATTTCCCTGTCAAATTCCATCGTTGTAGACGGGTTTCACTCTCATGTTCCATCGTCCTGGACTTGTTTCTTTGTTATATACCATCGTTTTGGACAGGTTTCTCTCTCATATACCATCGTTTTGGACAGGTTTCTCTCTCATGTACCATCGTTTTGGACAGGTTTCTCTCTCATGTACCATCGTTTTGGACAGGTTTCTCTGTCAAATACCATCGTTTTGGACAGGTTTCTCTCTTAAATACCATCGTTTTGGACAGGTTTCTCTCTCAAATACCATCGTTTTGGACAGGTTTCTCTCTCATATACCATCGTTTTGGACAGGTTTCTCTCTCATGTACCATCGTTTTGGACAGGTTTCTCTGTCAAATACCATCGTTTTGGACAGGTTTCTCTGTCAAATACCATCGTTTTGGACAGGTTTCTCTCTCATATACCATCGTTTTGGACAGGTTTCTCTCTTAAATACCATCGTTTTGGACAGGTTTCTCTCTTAAATACCATCGTTTTGGACAGGTTTCTCTTTCATATACCATCGTTTTGGACAGGTTTCTCTCTCATATACCATCGTTTTGGACAGGTTTCTCTCTCATATACCATCATTTTCATTATTCATCATTTTCTATTGTTGTGACCGGGTTATCCTTGAATATTGCATCGGTCTTGACTGGTTTCCCTCTCATGTTCCGTCTCCCTGGGCGAGTTTCCCTGTCGCTTTCTGTCCTCCGGGACGGGCTTTGTTGTAGCTTTACGTCGCCCTGGACGGGTATCCCTGTCATTATCCACCACACTGGACGGGTATCCCTGTCATTATCCACCACACTGGACAGGTTTCTCTGTCATATTCCATCTCCCTTGACTGGTTTTCTTGTCATTTTACTCCGACCTTGATGTATTTATTTTCTTATGCTCCATTGTCTTGGACGGGTTTCCTAGTCATATTTCCTGGCCCTAGAGAGGTTTCTCTGTCATATTCTATGACACGGGACAAGTGTCCTCGTCATTTTCCATCCCACTGGACTGTTTTCCTGACTTATTCCATCACTCTGAGCTTTTCTCTTTGAATTTCCTCACTCTGGACAGATTTCCATGTCGTTTTCCGTCGTCATGGACGGAATTCTATCCTTTTCCATTGCCCTAGACGGTTTTTCCGCTTCATATTCCATCTCTCTGTATGCGTTTCCCTGTCATATTCCATCACCTGGACGGGTTTCTCTGTCAATTTCCATCACCTTGACAGATTTTCCCCTGTCATTTTCCATCGGTCTGGGCGGGTTTCCTTCCCTGCCATCCTTGATTGTCCTGAACTGGTTTACCTCTCATCTTCCATGACTTAAGAAATCGTAATGACACGATTGCAAATAAACCATACCCCCGGCCGGGATTGAACCCGCGGTCATAGAGTCTCAAAACTCCAGCCCGTCGCGTTAGCCACAGAGGTGCCTGTGCTAACCTTCCTATGGTGTAGAAATATACCTAGTTGGATGAATCTTATTGTGGCTAGCTGGTCTAGTGGCTAACGCGACGGGCTGGAGTTTTGAGACTCTATGACCGCGGGTTCAATCCCGGCCGGGGGTATGGTCTCATCTTCCATCGTCGTGGAGAGGTTTCCCGGTCATATTCCATCACCTTGGACGAGTATTCTTGTTTTCCATCTCCCTGAACAGGTCAACTTTACATTCTCCACAGCCTTTCATTTTCTATCCCTCAGGAACTGTTTTTCTGTCATTTTCATTCCAATGGATGTGTTTTTTGTCAATTTTTATTACAAAGACGGTTTTCCTGTCATTTTCCATCACCCTGGACAGACTTCTCTGACATTTTCCATCACCCTGGACTTGTTTCTCTGTCTTATCCCATCTTTCTTGACGGTTTTCCCTCTCATATTCTGTGGTTATGGATGGGTTTTTCTGTCATAATCCATCAGTCTGAACGTTTTTCTCTCATATATCCTCGCTCTGGACAGGTTTCTCTGTCATTTTCCGTCGTCATGGAAGGGATTCTGTCATTTTCTATTGCCCTTGACGATTTTCCCTGTCATATTCCATTTTTCTGGTCAGGTTTCTCCGTCATGACTCTGATTATGTCCATCGTTCTGGTCAGGATTCCTCATATTCCATCGTTCTGGTCAGGATTCCTCATATTCCATCGTTCTGGGTGCATTTCCCTGTCATATTCCATCGTTCGTCAGTTTTCCATGTCATATTCTATGGTTCTCGATGGGTTTCCCTCTCATATATCATTGTTCTCGTTGGGTTTCTCTGTCATATTCCAGCGTTCTGGTCAGGTTTCCCTCTCATATTCTGCTGTTGTGGACAAGTTTGCTTCTCATATTCCATCTTCCTGAATGCTTTCCCATGTCATTTTCCATCCTTCTGCACGATTTTCCCCGCCATATTCAATCTTACTGGTCAGATTCCCTCTCATATTCCATGTTTCTGGTCTGATTTTCCTCTCATATTCCGTCTTCCCCGACAGGTTTCCCTCTCATATTCCATCGTTGTAGTTAGTTTCCCTGTCATAGTCCATCGCTCTGGACGGCTTTCCCACTCATTTTCCATCGCTTTGGTCATGTTTCCCTGTCATATTCCATCGTTTTGACGGGATTCTCTCTCATATTCCATCGTTCTGGACGGCTTTCCCTGTCATTTTCCAACTTTCATGTTGGATTTCCCACTCATATTCTATTGTTCTGCACAGTTTTCCCTATCACATTCCATCGTTCTGGTCAGGTTTCCCTGTCATGTTCCTTTGTTCTGACGGTTTGTCATATTCCATCGTCCTGGACTGGTATCTCTTTCATATTCCATCGTCATCAACGATTTTGTTAGTCATTTTCCATCCGCTTGAATTGCTTTTGCTGTCATTTTCTTGTTATCTTAACTGTTTTTTCTTTCATGTACCATCGTCATGATCGTATTTCATGTTCCATCGTCATGATCGTATTTCATGTTCCATCGTCATGATCGTATTTCTCTGTCTTATCACATTCACCTTGACAGGTTTTCATTTTCCATCACTCTGAAACATTTTCTCCTGTCATTTTCCATCGCACTGGACATGTTTTTCTGTCATTTTCCATCGCACTGGACATGTTCTTCTGTCATTTTCAATCGTTCTCGACGGGTTTCTCTGTTGTATTTTATTGATCATCATCACGGGTTTTCTTGTCATTTTCCATCACTCGGAATCATTTTCAAAATAATTTTCAGTTTCATTAGACGGGTTTCACACTCATTTTCCATTATCGTTTTTCTGTCGTTTTCAGTTGCCTTGGACGGGTTTTTCTGTCGTTTTCAGTTGCCCTGGACGGGTTTTTCTGTCGTTTTCAGTTGCCCTGGACGGGTTTTTTCTGTCGTTTTCAGTTGCCCTGGACGGGTTTTTCTGTCGTTTTCAGTTGCCTTGGACGGGTTTTTCTGTCGTTTTCAGTTGCCCTGGACGGGTTTTTCTGTCGTTTTCAGTTGCCCTGGACGGGTTTTTCTGTCGTTTTCAGTTGCCCTGGACGGGTTTTCCTGTCGTTTTCAGTTGCCTTGGACGGGTTTTTCTGTCGTTTTCAGTTGCCCTGGACGGGTTTTTCTGTCGTTTTCAGTTGCCTTGGACGGGTTTTCCTGTCGTTTTCAGTTGCCTTGGACGGGTTTTTTCTGTCGTTTTCAGTTGCCCTGGACGGGTTTTTCTGTCGTTTTCAGTTGCCCTGGACGGGTTTTTCTGTCGTTTTCAGTTGCCCTGGACGGGTTTTTCTGTCGTTTTCAGTTGCCCTGGACGGGTTTTTCTGTCGTTTTCAGTTGCCTTGGACGGGTTTTCCTGTCGTTTTCAGTTGCCTTGGACGGGTTTTCCTGTCGTTTTCAGTTGCCCTGGACGGGTTTTTCTGTCGTTTTCAGTTGCCTTGGACGGGTTTTCCTGTCGTTTTCAGTTGCCCTGGACGGGTTACTCCGTCATATTCCATCTCTTATGATTGGTTGTCTACTCATTTTCAATCGCCCTGAAGACGTTTTTCTGTCATTCTCCATCGTTCTGGACGGATTTCCCTGTGATTTTTCCCTCGCCCTGGACCTGTTTCCCTATTATTTCCCCTGGATGTGTTTCATTTTAATTTTTCATCACCTTCGACAGGTTTCCCTGTCATTTTCTATTGTTGTAATCGGGTTATCCTTACATATTGCATCTCTCATGTTCCGTCTCCCTGGACGAGTTTCCCTGTCGTTTTCTGTCCTCCAGGACGGGTTTTCTTGTAGCTTTACGTCGCCCTGGACGGGTATCTCTGTCATTATCCTCCACACTGGACGGGTATCCTGTCATTATCCACCACACTGGACGGGTATCCCTGTCATTATCCACCACACTGGACGGGTATCCCTGTCATTATCCACCACACTGGATGGGTATCCCTGTCATTATCCACCACACTGGACGGGTATCCCTGTCATTATCCACCACAATGGACGGGTATCCCTGTCATTATCCACCACACTGGATGGGTATCCCTGTCATTATCCACCACACTGGATGGGTATCCCTGTCATTATCCACCACACTGGATGGGTATCCCTGTCATTATCCACCACACTGGACAGGTATCCCTGTCATTATCCACCACACTGGACGGGTATCCCTGTCATTATCCACCACAATGGATGGGTATCCCTGTCATTATCCACCACACTGGATGGGTATCCCTGTCATTATCCACCACAATGGACGGGTATCCCTGTCATTATCCACCACACTGGACGGGTATCCCTGTCATTATCCACCACAATGGACGGGTATCCCTGTCATTATCCACCACAATGGACGGGTATCCCTGTCATTATCCACCACAATGGACGGGTATCCCTGTCATTATCCACCACAATGGACGGGTATCCCTGTCATTATCCACCACAATGGACGGGTATCCCTGTCATTATCCACCACACTGGACGGGTATCCCTGTCATTATCCACCACAATGGACGGGTATCCCTGTCATTATCCACCACAATGGATGGGTATCCCTGTCATTATCCACCACACTGGATGGGTATCCCTGTCATTATCCACCAAAATTTGGACGGGTATCCCTGTCATTTTTCCACCACACTGGGACGGGTATCCCTGTCATTATCCACCAAAATGGACGGGTATCCTGTCATTATCCACCACAATGGAGGGTTTATCCCTGTCATTATCCCCACACTGGATGGGTATCCCTGTCATTATCCACCACAATGGACGGGATCCCTGTCATTATCCACCACAATGGACGGGTATCCCTGTCATTATCCACCACACTGGATGGGTATCCCTGTCATCCACCACAATGGACGGGTATCCCTGTCATTATCCACCACAATGGACGGGTATCCCTGTCATTATCCACCAAAATTTGGC
Organism: Cherax quadricarinatus; assembly: GCF_026875155.1. Taxonomy (NCBI): domain Eukaryota; kingdom Metazoa; phylum Arthropoda; class Malacostraca; order Decapoda; family Parastacidae; genus Cherax; species Cherax quadricarinatus. The sequence continues at coordinate 458,324 of NC_069404.1, read as the reverse complement.
GGGTATCCTGTCATTATCCACCACAATGGAGGGGGTATCCCTGTCATTATCCACCACACTGGATGGGTATCCCTGTCATCCACCACAATGGACGGGTATCCCTGTCATTATCCACCACAATGGACGGGTATCCCTGTCATTATCCACCACAATGGATGGGTATCCCTGTCATCCACCACAATGGACGGGTATCCCTGTCATTATCCACCACACTGGATGGGTATCCCTGTTATCCACCACAATGGACGGGTATCCCTGTCATTATCCACCACACTGGATGGGTATCCCTGTCATTATCCACCACAATGGACGGGTATCCCTGTCATTATCCACCACCCAGGACAGGTTTTTCTGTCATATTCCATCTCCCTTGACTGGTTTTCTTGTCATTTACTTCCACCTTGACGTATTTATTCTCTTATAGTCCATCGTCTTGGACGGGTTTTAGTCATATTCCTCCTCCCTACTGAGGTTTCTCTGTCATAGTCCATCGTCTTGGACGGGTTTTACAGTCATATTCCTTCTCCCTACTGAGGTTTCTCTGTCATATTCTATGACAAGGGCCAGGAGACCTTGTCATTTTTTATCACAATGCATGTTTTCCCGCTGTTTAAACACTGAATTTTTTTCTCAATTTCTTCACCGGACAGGTTTTCCCCGTCTTTTTTCCGGTCTGGACCAGTTTTTTTTCTTTTCCATTCCCGGGCGTTTTTTCCCGTCATTTTCCATTTCAAATGGGTTTTCCTGTCACATTCCAACACCCGGACGGGTTTCTCCGCCCTTTTCTAAAAACTTAGAGGTGTTTCCCCTGACATTTTCCATCGCTTGGGCCCGGGTTTTTTTTCATATAAAAAAATCCAGGTGATTTTTAATGCCCCCCTCCATTGATCTTTGCTATTTGAATCTGTGGGAAAGGTTCCTACTAGGCCCCTAATGGTTTGGCACTTTAAATATTAATGATTCCAGGGTTCGTCTGACTTTTTTTAATAAAACTTTAGTTATCACTCGTAGGATTGGTGTGTGTGTGTGTGGTGTGTGTGTGTGGTGTGGTGTTGTGTGCGTTTTGGGTGTGTTGTGGTGTGTGTGTGTGTGTGTGTGTGTGTGTGTTGTGGTGTTGAGTTTTGGGGTGATTTGGGGTCTCACCTATTTTACTCACCCAATTGTGGTTGCAGGGGTCGGATCAGCTCCCGGGCCCCCCCTCTTTATGATCGCTTATCCTCTCTCCTCTGCTTCGAGCTTTGTCATACCCCTTCTTAAAACTATGTATGGTTCCTGCCCCACTACTTTATTGCTAGGCTATTCCACTTGCTGACAACCTTTTGATGAAGAAAAAATTCCAACGTCCCTGTGATTCTGAGTCTTCAGCTTCCCTTGTGACCTTTGTCCCTGTGTCCCCTCTCTGGGAAAATCCTATCTCTGTCCACCTTGTCTATTCCCGCATATCTTGTTTGTCGTTATCATGTCTCCCCTGACTCTTTTGTCCCCCGTGTCGTCAGTCCGATTTCCCTTAAAAATTTCCTTAGACATTCCCTTGACTCTGGGACTAGCCCTTTTTGCAAACCCTTGACTTTCTTAACTTTTGACGTGCTTGACCCGGTGTGGGTTCCGACTGGGGCGCATATCCAGATGGGCCTAACATACCAGTGTCGTGTCTTGAACGTTCCCTTTTTAAGTATCGGGCGCTATTTTCAGGTTTGCCAGGCGCCCCTTGTGCAGCGGTTATTTGGTTGTGTGCCTCCGGGGATGTGCTCGGTGTTATGGTCACCCCAAAGGTCTTTCTCCCATGGGTCTGTAGTCTTTGTCCACCTAGCCTATACTCTGTTGCGGTCTTCTTTTCCCCCCCCAAATTTTATGACTTTTCATTTTGGGTGGATTGAATTCGAGAAGCCCTTTACTGGACCCCCATGTCCAGCTCTCCAGGTCTCTTTGCAGTCCTGCTCCCTCGTCCGATTTTTTTTCTCCAAACTTACGTCATCTGCGAAAAGGGACACTTTAGAGTCTATTCCTTCCATCATGTTCACATATATAAAAAATTTGCCATTTTCCTAGAACTGACCCCGTGGGACCCGCCCGTAACAGGCGCCCACTTTTATCCCTCTTCAACGTACCATGACTCTTTTCCTCCTCCCGGGTCAGGTACCCCCTTTAAACCATTGCATTGCCCTTCCTTTTACGTGTGCCTGTTTCCTTTCCAGTTTCTGCATAATTTTTGGGTTTTGTGTGTGTTGTGGTGTGTGTGTGTGTTTTGTGTGTGAAATCACCTATTTGTACTCCCCTTTTTTTGTGGTTTGCAGGGGTCGATTTCTTAGCCCCGGCCCGCCCTTCCCCGGTTGCTTTTCGGGGCCCCTCTGTGTTGGTGTGTGTGTGGGGTGTGTGTGGGTGTGTGTGTGTGTGTGTGTTGTGTGTGTGGTGTGAGTGTGTGTGTGAGTGTGTGTGGGTGGTTTTAGTGGTGTGTGTGTGTGTGGTGAGTGTGTGAATGTATATGTGTGGGGTGTGTGTGTGTGTGTGTGTGGGGTGTGTGTGTGTGTGATGTGGATTGTGGTGTGGTGTGGTGTTGTGTGTGTGTGTGTGTGTGTGTGTTTGTGTGTATGTTTTTTTTAATGTGTGGGGTGTTTGTTTGTGTGTATGGGTGTGTGGGTGTGTGTGTGTGGGGTTTTTGGGGGGGGGGGGGGGGTTTGGTGTGTGTGTTTGTGTGTTTTGTGGGGGTAGGGGTTTTGGGGGTGTGTATGATTTAGGTGGGTGTGTGGTGTGGGGTGTGTGTTGTGTGGGTGTGTGTGAGTGTTGTGTGTGTGTGTGTGTGTGTGTGTGGTGTGGGGAAAGTGTGTGGGGGGTTGTACTCACCATTTGTATAAACCTATTTGGGGTTGCAGGGGTCGATTCCCAGCTCCTGGCCCCGCCTCTTCCCCGGTTTGCTACTGGGCCCTCCCCTTCCCCGCCCCAATGACTTTATCAAACCTCGTCTTAAAACTGTGTTTTGTTCCTGCCCCCACACGTCATTTTCTAGG
>NC_069404.1:375319-450319 GCF_026875155.1 Cherax quadricarinatus | reverse complement strand
TATAATTAATATTCTACTGTACAACCATGATATACTCCTTAGTATTAAGTAGACTGTAAGTCAATAATGTTAAGTTGACCCATAATGCCAGGCATAATAGAGGCTCTCTTTGTATTGCAACCAACTATTGTAAATACAAAATCTCAATGTACTGTTTGCAAAAACATAAAATAAATAAATAAATAAATAAATATGAGATGTGGTAGCCATGCGACTTGTAGGAGTGATATCAAGAATAACGTTTTCTTTATTCCAACATAAGAGAAAATGTTTTACTAGGGGTAACCGTATAAAATTATTCCTTTCGTATGCCCTCACTCAAAGCGTCATTTCTACTAAAAATGGTGTCACCTGAGAATGGGAGTGTTCCTCTTTATTTATTCTATCATATCAATGTAGAGACAACTTCTACACAATGTAACTTGTACGCAAACCAGACGTGTTCACCAGGTTTGTTTACATAACTCTGTGCCTGTCCTCTCTCATATATTCATTCTCTCTCTCTCTCTCTATCTCATTCTATGTCATCATTGAAGGCTCTTGACTCATACAATGACTCCAACAACATGCTCATTGGAGAAGCCAGGTATAGATACTCAAAAATTAGGGACAAAGGAATTAATGTACAATTGCTATGGATCCCATCGCACATTGGATTACTCCTTCATGATAAAGTTGATATGTATTCCTGTTAACCCTTTTGGGGCCTAGTTCCTAGGCCTATTGTGTATCCATATGCTCTTGCGCTACCGTCCACAGGATGGATATGGGGTGCACAATAAACTAGCCACTTCAGTGGCAAAATCTACTCTCTCTCTCTCTCTCTCTCTCTCTCTCTCTCTCTCTCTCTCTCTCTCTCTCTCTCATTTATTCATTTTATCTCGTTTACTCGTCTCTGACCCAACATTAAGACTACAAATATTTTAAGGTAAGTAATGAGTATAAAATAAATTCCAACCACACAGAGCGAAAAACTAACGTCAAAGACCTGGGAGTGATCATGTCGGAGGACTTCACCTTCAGGGACCATAACACTGTATCAATCTCATCTCCTAGAAAAATGACAGGATGGATAATGAGAACCTTCAAAACTAGGGATGCCAAGCCCATGATGGCACTCTTCAAGTCGCTTGTTCTATCTAGGCTGGAATATTGCTGCACACTAACAGCACCTTTCAAGGCAGGTGAAATTGCTGACCTAGAAAATGTACAGAAAATGCATGACGCTTTAGACCACTACACCACACAATCCTTGACAATGGTGCATCTAGCCAAGATAGATGTTGTTCCCACCATCAAAGGACATACGATGGTGTGGACGCCTCTGAGCTAATATCATTCTAGTCCCTGTTTGTGTACTAGTTCAACAAGCAGTATATTATATTATTGTATCCACAGAACAAGTGGTATTTATCACTAAGAATACTGCACTAGCCAAGGAGTCAAACCCATGCTGTTTTGGCCCTTCTCATGGTGGGAGAAAATGCGTGACGTTTTAGACCACTAGACCACACAATTCTTAACAATGGTCACTTAGCCATAATACCAACTTACCTCATAATTTGTAATATTTTACAATTAAGAATAAAACTAAGTATGCCCGAAATGCCTAGCCATGCTAAGCGTTCTAGTGGTACACTCTGTAATCACAATTTTACTACATGTAAACCAAACAATAACCAAATTTCTGTAAACTCAGCATTGTAATCCTTATAGAGAATAAACTTTGAATTGAATTGAATTTGAATGGTGTGGGCCAAAACAGCATGGGTTCGACTCCTTGGCTAGTGCAGTGTTGTTATTGATCACTACCACTTGTTCTGTGGGTACAATAATATAATATACTGTTTGTTGAGCTAGTACACAAACAGCGAGTAGAATGAAATTAGCTCAGTGGCATCCACATCACTGTGTGTCCTTCGATGGTGGGTACAACATCTAGCTTGCCTGGATGCACCACCGTTAAGGATTGTGTGGTCTAGGGTCTAAAGCGTCATGTGTTTTCTCTTACCATGAGGCAGGCCAAAACAGCATGGATTCGACTCCTTGGCTAGTGCAATGTTGTTATTGATCAATGCAACTTGTTCCATGGGTACAATAATTTTAAAAGGTAAGTAATGATTGTAGTATATGTGTATTTTACGTTTTTATTTTTTTAATGCCAAGTTCTATTGCTAACTTAATATATGTTAGTGTAAACTTGTTATCTAGTATTTCTATGCATTTATAAGTGGAAGAAAAGGGTGTTCCACTTTATGGCGATTTCTGCTTTACGGCAGTATCCTGGAACCTAACCTGCCATATAAGTGGGGCCCTACTGTGCACACATGCACCAACGTACACACACGCACCAATGTACACACACACACCAACATACACACATGAAAACAATTTGAATCAGTGCCAAGAGAGAGAGGAATAGTCATAGGCCTTGTGTGGGTGTAGGTGGTATTACCACATCTAATACCAAAATCCAAGCAGAATAAGTGTGACCCAAGCCAGAGAGATAAGAGATAAGGATGGTTGAGTTAGTGAATCCAGTGTATAGTGCATACAGTGATAGAGGAGTTAGTGAATACAGTGTATAGTGAATACAGTGAAGAAGAAATAGAAGAGGAACCAGAATGGGAAGCATCTTACAGCACATGAGCGGAGCATACGTGGGCCTGCCAGATGTAACATACATAGCCTTTTTTGGGGTTGCGGGAACTGATTACTGATAGCTGTGGGTCATTAACCCTGCTCTGGAGAGCTGAATATCATACTTAGGGCACTAAACACTTAACAGAGAAGTAGAACTGGGGAGTGGATTAAGTGTGGGGACCACAGGCACTGTAGTGGGCATGCAGACACTAACGTCAGACAACTAACACTAACATTGTTTATTCAGTAAGTATAGCACCAGGTGTACACGAGTAGGTGCACAGGTGTTTATTCACTAAGTATAGCTTCAGGTGTACATGAGTAGGTGCACAGACACAGGCACAGTACATAGCAGCATGCGTGTGGAGGAACTAGGATAGCCCAAAAGCCTAGGATTGCCCAACCTGACAGTTACATAAACAGTGTCATACAATTGAGCTCTTTTATCTGAGAGAAAACCAGATAATTTTACAGATGTAGGATCTCCCATTTGTACCTTCATCTCATCAAGACATTTACGTTTTATGAAAGCACGCTGGGATCCTTGGTCTAATAATGCAGTTACATTTGATTTATGCCTTTTATCATCAATTTTTACCTGTAACACAGGTAAGGCTACTTCAGCAAAACCATCATTATTAACATTAGCAGCAATTTTTACAATTAGCTACTGTTGTGTCAGGATTGTCAACATTATCATTATTATCAACATTATCATATAGACTTTTACATATGAATTGTATGCATTGCAATTCTTAGAAAAATGAGTATCCTTGCAGAAGAGACAATCTCTCTTTTCTTTGACTGGTTTCTTAATAACTGGGCTACTCTTAGGAGGGTACTTATTCTTTTTACCTTGTGGAGAATCATTATTTCTGATTCCTGCTACCTGGAGAGAGTTCTGGGGGACAACGTCCCCGCGGCCCGGTCTATGACCAGGCCTCATTGTGTTTACCTGAAGTTTACCTGGAGAGAGTTCCGGGGGTCAACGCCCCCGCGGCCCGGTCTGTGACCAGGCCTCCTGGTGGATCAGAGCCTGATCAACCAGGCTGTTGCTGCTGGCTGCACGCAAACCAACGTACGAGCCACAGCCCGGCTGATCAGGAACTGACTTTAGGTGCTTGTCCAGTGCCAGCTTGAAGACTGCCAGGGGTCTGTTGGTAATCCCCCTTATGTATGCTGGGAGGCAGTTGAACAGTCTCGGGCCCCTGACACTTATTGTATGGTCTCTTAACGTGCTAGTGACACCCCTGCTTTTCATTGGGGGGATGGTGCATCGTCTGCCAAGTCTTTTGCTTTCGTAGTGAGTGATTTTCGTGTGCAAGTTCGGTACTAGTCCCTCTAGGATTTTCCAGGTGTATATAATCATGTATCTCTCCCTCCTGCGTTCCAGGGAATACAGGTTTAGGAACCTCAAGCGCTCCCAGTAATTGAGGTGTTTTATCTCCGTTATGCGCGCCGTGAAGGTTCTCTGTACATTTTCTAGGTGAAGTAATTTCCCATACTTCAACCCACATCAGGGAAGGTTAATACTACCAGGAATAGAAACTAAAGAAACTCAGACCTGAAAAAATCTAGAGTTTTACAGCAGCCTGCTAGATGATGGTGGTCAGGACCACTATCGTCAACGACAGTTTTTTAATGCTAGAGGCAGCCGCTTTCTTCCTCCTACAACTCACTCGAAATCATCGAAAGCATCATCCGAGTAGTCACTGTATTCTAATTCTTTGGAAGTGTCATCATCATCGTCACTGTCATCTTCATCATCATCATCATCAGAGGGTAATTCTTCACTTGATATTTTGGATTTAGATTTCTTTTATTCTGGCGAACACCAGTAGGCAGTTATGAACACTCCTACATAGAAAAAAAATATAGCCGCTGGGGGTATTACTAGACGAGTACGGTAATCGTATATAAACATGACCAGCCATTAAAAAACTATAGTCCAAAAGAGGACTAAAACAGTTATTTTGATCAGGTAGTACTTATCAAACATTGGTCTGAACTGGGGCCAGATCCGGGAGCTGATCATGCTTTCTTCATCGGAGGGGAACTTACTCGGTAGATCATCTTTCTGCATTCCTCCATTATCACCGCCACCTTCTCCGTCTTCCCCATCATCAGACTGCTTAAACTGAAAATAACCGTGATACAACATACTCAGGCTCTCTTAACACTCATAACAATATTCGCCATCATAAACAATGCCTCGGTAAATTTGTCCACAATCCGGACACACATCTCCGATATTTAGATTACATTTTACCCTTGATCCCTGGTAGGAAGAGGGACCTACATTCAAGTATTCATGGAACATTTCTTCAAAACGTAAGTTTGATTCACACTTAGCAGAACACTGGATGCTGCTCTCATCACCTGCTTGTTAATCCATAAAGGCACCACTCAAAGCAGCATCCTAATTTGACATGCCTTGTTCCTCATGCGCAGATTCCACTTTGCTCTCAGGAAAGTCATGCCCTGATACCTTAGTATCTTCTTCTGACTATTACTTTTTATCACTTACCTTAGAAGATAATGTAGATCTTTGTTATCCCATTTTGGTTACTTACTTGCTTTTGTTATCTGTATTGACGATATTGACTTGCATATGCTTTCTGATATATAGCTAAATAAGAATGGCTGGTTGACTCTCTCTCGGAGAAATTTTCAACTGCCCAACAAGAACAGATACTAGAGTCAAGCTGCAAATGCATTGATGCAGCAAAACAGAGTCCCTGTGATGCTGTGTTGCTGCCATGTAGTGAAGTGATGAGGTGATGCAGAAATGTAGTGATCTTACTATGTATTGATGTTCTTGTGCTGTTGTGTCCTGATGCTGTAATTATGTTATGTTATGTAGTGATGATGTACCAGTCACCACCTACTTCAGTAGAAGGTTGGATGGTAGGGGTACCAGTCACCACCTACTTCAGTAGAAGGTTGGATGGTAGGGGTACCAGTCACCACCTACTTCAGTAGAAGGTTGGATGGTAGGGGTACCAGTCACCACCTACTTCAGCAGAAGTTTGGATGGTAGGGGTACCAGTCACCAACTACTTCAGTAGAAGGTTGGATGGTAGGGGTACCAGTCACCACCTACTTCAGCAGAAGTTTGGATGGTAGGGGTACCAGTCACCACCTACTTCAGTAGAAGGTTGGATGGTAGGGGTACCAGTCACCAACTACTTCAGTAGAAGGTTGGATGGTAGGGGTACCAGTCAACAACTACTTCAGTAGAAGGTTGGATGGTAGGGGTACCAGTCACCAACTACTTCAGTAGAAGGTTGGATGGTAGGGGTGCCAGTCACCAACTACTTCAGTAGAAGGTTGGATGGTAGGGGTACCAGTCACCAACTACTTCAGTAGAAGGTTGGATGGTAGGGGTACCAGTCACCAACTACTTCAGTAGAAGGTTGGATGGTAGGGGTACCAGTCACCACCTACTTCAGTAGAAGGATGGATGGTAGGGGTACCAGTCACCAACTACTTCAGTAGAAGGTTGGATGGTAGGGGTACCAGTCACCAACTACTTCAGTAGAAGGTTGGATGGTAGGGGTACCAGTCACCAACTACTTCAGTAGAAGGTTGGATGGTAGTGGTACCAGTCACCAACTACTTCAGTAGAAGGTTGGATGGTAGGGGTACCAGTCACCAACTACTTCAGTAGAAGGTTGGATGGTAGGGGTACCAGTCACCACCTACTTCAGTAGAAGGTTGGATGGTAGGGGTACCAGTCACCAACTACTTCAGTAGAAGGTTGGATGGTAGGGGTACCAGTCACCAACTACTTCAGTAGAAGGTTGGATGGTAGGAGTACCAGTCACCAACTACTTCAGTAGAAGGTTGGATGGTAGGAGTACCAGTCACCACCTACTTCAGTAGAAGGTTGGATGGTAGGGGTACCAGTCACCAACTACTTCAGTAGAAGGTTGGATGGTAGGGGTACCAGTCACCACCTACTTCAGTAGAAGGTTGGATGGTAGGGGTACCAGTCACCAACTACTTCAGTAGAAGGTTGGATGGTAGGAGTACCAGTCACCAACTACTTCAGTAGAAGGTTGGATGGTAGGAGTACCAGTCACCACCTACTTCAGTAGAAGGTTGGATGGTAGGGGTACCAGTCACCAACTACTTCAGTAGAAGGTTGGATGGTAGGAGTACCAGTCACCAACTACTTCAGTAGAAGGTTGGATGGTAGGAGTACCAGTCACCACCTACTTCAGTAGAAGGTTGGATGGTAGGGGTACCAGTCACCAACTACTTCAGTAGAAGGTTGGATGGTAGGCGTACCAGTCACCAACTACTTCAGTAGAAGGTTGGATGGTAGGAGTACCAGTCACCAACTACTTCAGTAGAAGGTTGGATGGTAGGAGTACCAGTCACCAACTACTTCAGTAGAAGGTTGGATGGTAGGGGTACCAGTCACCAACTACTTCAGTAGAAGGTTGGATGGTAGGGGTACCAGTCACCAACTACTTCAGTAGAAGGTTGGATGGTAGGGGTTACCAGTCACCAACTACTTCAGTAGAAGGCTGGATGGTAGGGGTACCAGTCACCACCTACTTCAGTAGAAGGTTGGATGGTAGGGGTACCAGTCACCAACTACTTCAGTAGAAGGTTGGATGGTAGGGGTACCAGTCACCAACTACTTCAGTAGAAGGTTGGATGGTAGGGGTACCAGTCACCAACTACTTCAGTAGAAGGCTGGATGGTAGGGGTACCAGTCACCACCTACTTCAGTAGAAGGTTGGATGGTAGGGGTACCAGTCACCAACTACTTCAGTAGAAGGTTGGATGGTAGGGGTACCAGTCACCAACTACTTCAGTAGAAGGTTGGATGGTAGGAGTACCAGTCACCAACTACTTCAGTAGAAGGTTGGATGGTAGGGGTACCAGTCACCAACTACTTCAGTAGAAGGTTGGATGGTAGGGGTACCAGTCACCAACTACTTCAGTAGAAGGTTGGATGGTAGGGGTACCAGTCACCAACTACTTCAGTAGAAGGTTGGATGGTAGGAGTACCAGTCACCAACTACTTCAGTAGAAGGTTGGATGGTAGGGGTACCAGTCACCAACTACTTCAGTAGAAGGTTGGATGGTAGGGGTACCAGTCACCAACTACTTCAGTAGAAGGTTGGATGGTAGGAGTACCAGTCACCAACTACTTCAGTAGAAGGTTGGATGGTAGGGGTACCAGTCACCAACTACTTCAGTAGAAGGTTGGATGGTAGGGGTACCAGTCACCAACTACTTCAGTAGAAGGTTGGATGGTAGGGGTACCAGTCACCAACTACTTCAGTAGAAGGTTGGATGGTAGGGGTACCAGTCACCAACTACTTCAGTAGAAGGTTGGATGGTAGGGATACCAGTCACCAACTACTTCAGTAGAAGGTTGGATGGTAGGGGTACCAGTCACCAACTACTTCAGTAGAAGGTTGGATGGTAGGGGTACCAGTCACCAACTACTTCAGTAGAAGGTTGGATGGTAGGGATACCAGTCACCAACTACTTCAGTAGAAGGTTGGATGGTAGGGGTTACCAGTCACCACCTACTTCAGTAGAAGGTTGGATGGTAGGGATACCAGTCACCAACTACTTCAGTAGAAGGTTGAATGGTAGGGATACCAGTCACCAACTACTTCAGTAGAAGGTTGGATGGTAGGGATACCAGTCACCAACTACTTCAATAGAAGGTTGGATGGTAGGGATACCAGTCACCAACTACTTCAGTAGAAGGTTGGATGGTAGGGATACCAGTCACCAACTACTTCAGTAGAAGGTTGGATGGTAGGGATACCAGTCACCAACTACTTCAGTAGAAGGTTGGATGGTAGGGATACCAGTCACCAACTACTTCAGTAGAAGGTTGGATGGTAGGGGTACCAGTCACCACCTACTTCAGTAGAAGGTTGGATGGTAGGGATACCAGTCACCAACTACTTCAGTAGAAGGTTGGATGGTAGGGGTACCAGTCACCACCTACTTCAGTAGAAGGTTGGATGGTAGGGGTACCAGTCACCAACTACTTCAGTAGAAGGTTGGATGGTAGGGGTACCAGTCACCACCTACTTCAGTAGAAGGTTGGATGGTAGGGGTACCAGTCACCAACTACTTCAGTAGAAGGTTGGATGGTAGGGGTACCAGTCACCAACTACTTCAGTAGACGGTTGGATGGTAGGGGTACCAGTCACCAACTACTTCAGTAGAAGGTTGGATGGTAGGGGTACCAGACACCAACTACTTCAGTAGAAGGTTGGATGGTAGGGGTACCAGTCACCAACTACTTCAGTAGAAGGTTGGATGGTAGGGATACCAGTCACCAACTACTTCAGTAGAAGGTTGGATGGTAGGGATACCAGTCACCAACTACTTCAGTAGAAGGTTGGATGGTAGGGATACCAGTCACCAACTACTTCAGTAGAAGGTTGGATGGTAGGGGTACCAGTCACCAACTACTTCAGTAGAAGGTTGGATGGTAGGGGTACCAGTCACCACCTACTTCAGTAGAAGGTTGGATGGTAGGGATACCAGTCACCAACTACTTCAGTAGAAGGTTGGATGGTAGGGGTACCAGTCACCACCTACTTCAGTAGAAGGTTGGATGGTAGGGGTACCAGTCACCAACTACTTCAGTAGAAGGTTGGATGGTAGGGGTACCAGTCACCACCTACTTCAGTAGAAGGTTGGATGGTAGGGGTACCAGTCACCAACTACTTCAGTAGAAGGTTGGATGGTAGGGGTACCAGTCACCAACTACTTCAGTAGACGGTTGGATGGTAGGGGTACCAGTCACCAACTACTTCAGTAGAAGGTTGGATGGTAGGGGTACCAGACACCAACTACTTCAGTAGAAGGTTGGATGGTAGGGGTACCAGTCACCAACTACTTCAGTAGAAGGTTGGATGGTAGGGGTACCAGTCACCACCTACTTCAGTAGAAGGTTGGATGTAGGGGTACCAGTCACCAACTACTTCAGTAGAAGGTTGGATGGTAGGGGTACCAGTCACCAACTACTTCAGTAGAAGGTTGGATGGTAGGGGTACCAGTCACCAACTACTTCAGTAGAAGGTTGGATGGTAGGGGTACCAGTCACCAACTACTTCAGTAGAAGGTTGGATGGTAGGGGTACCAGTCACCACCTACTTCAGTAGAAGGTTGGATGGTAGGGGTACCAGTCACCAACTACTTCAGTAGAAGGTTGGATGGTAGGGGTACCAGTCACCAACTACTTCAGTAGAAGGTTGGATGGTAGAGTACCAGTCACCACTACTTCAGTAGAAGGTTGGATGGTAGGGGTACCAGTCACCACCTACTTCAGCAGAAGGTTGGATGGTAGGGGTACCAGTCACCACCTACTTCAGTAGAAGGTTAGATGGTAGGGGTACCAGTCACCACCTTCTACAGTTGAAGGATAGATGGTACAGGTACCAGTCACCACCTACTTCAGCAGAAAGTTGGATAGTAGGGGTGCTAGTTACCACCTACTTCAGTAGAAGGTTGGATGGTAGGTGTACCAGTCACCACCTACTTCAGCAGAAGGTTAGATGGTAGGGGTACCAGTCACCACCTTCTACAGTTGAAGGATAGATGGTACAGGTACCAGTCACCACCTACTTCAGTAGAAGGTTGGATGGTAGGGGTACCAGTCACCACCTACTTCAGTAGAAAGTTGGATGGCAGGGGTACCAGTCAGCACCTACTACAGTTGAAGGTTGGATGGTAGTTTACCTGGAGAGAGTTCCAGGGGTCAACGCCCCCGCGGCGCCAGTCTTCACCTATTTCAGTTGAAGGTTGGGTGCCAGGGGTGCAAGTCACCCCCTACTTCAGCAGAAGATTGCATGGTAGGGGTGCAAGTCACCCCCTACTTCAGCAGAAGGTTGCATGGTAGGGGTGCAAGTCACCCCCTACTTCAGCAGAAGGTTGCATGGTAGGGGTGCAAGTCACCCCCTACTTCAGCAGAAGGTTGCATGGTAGGGGTGCAAGTCAGCACCTACTTCAGCAGATGGTTGCATGGTAGGGGCGCAAGTCACCCCCTACTTCAGCAGAAGGTTGCATGGTAGGGCGCAAGTCACCCCCTACTTCAGCAGAAGGTTGCATGGTAGGGGCGCAAGTCACCCCCTACTTCAGCAGAAGGTTGCATGGTAGGGGCGCAAGTCACCCCCTACTTCAGCAGAAGGTTGCATGGTAGGGGTGCAAGTCAGCACCTACTTCAGCAGAAGGTTGCATGGTAGGGGCGCAAGTCACCCCCTACTTCAGCAGAAGGTTGCATGGTAGGGGCGCAAGTCACCCCCTACTTCAGCAGAAGGTTGCATGGTAGGGGCGCAAGTCACCCCCTACTTCAGCAGAAGGTTGCATGGTCGGGGTGCAAGTCAGCACCTACTTCAGCAGAAGGTTGCATGGTAGGGGTGCAAGTCAGCACCTACTTCAGCAGAAGGTTGCATGGTAGGGGTGCAAGTCAGCACCTACTTCACTGGAGAAATTTTTAACTGTACAGCAAAGAACAGACACTACAGTGATGCTGCAAGTGCAGTCATGGAGCAAAGCAGTGTCCCTGTAGTAAAGTATTGCTGCTAGGTAGTGATGTAATGCAGTGATGTTGTAATGTAGTGATGTCAGTATGTATTGATGCTATAGTGCTGTTGTCTACTGATGCTGTAATATAGTGATGTTATGTAGTGATGTCAGTATGTATTGATGCTATAGTGCTGTTGTCTACTGATGCTGTAATATAGTGATGTTATGGTGGTTAGGTAAGACACATATGCAACAGTTAGGTATCTTTATTTTGAAACGTTTCGCCTACACAGTAGGCTTCTTCAGTCGAGTACAGAAAAGTTGATAGAAGCAGAAGATACTTGAAGACGATGTAATCAGTCCATCACCCTTAAAGTTTTGAGGTGGTCAGTCCCTCAGTCTGGAGAAGAGCATTGTTCCGTTGTCTGAAACAATATGAAGTTGAAGTGACAGAATCGGGCCTTATATAGTGCCAGGAGGTGAGACGTAGGTTGATTTGGGAGGGCAGGTCCTTCTCAAACCCAGCCGTTCTCACTAGTAGAGGTTGTCGAAGTAGATGGTCTGTACCAAGATACCCTTGTGTTGCAGTGTCTGACAGAATGAACATTAAAATGGTATAAAATACCGACAGATTGTTATTTAAGACACATATGCAACAGTTAGGGTGATGGACTGATTACATCGTCTTCAAGTATCTTCTGCTTCTATCAACTTTTCTGTACTCGACTGAAGAAGCCTACTGTGTAGGCGAAACGTTTCAAAATAAAGATACCTAACTGTTGCATATGTGTCTTACCTAACAATCTGTCGGTATTTTATACCATTTTAATGTTCATTCTGTCAGACACTGCAACACAAGGGTATCTTGGTACAGACCATCTACTTCGACAACCTCTACTAGTGAGAACGGCTGGGTTTGAGAAGGACCTGCCCTCCCAAATCAACCTACGTCTCACCTCCTGGCACTATATAAGGCCCGATTCTGTCACTTCAACTTCATATTGTTTCAGACAACGGAACAATGCTCTTCTCCAGACTGAGGGACTGACCACCTCAAAACTTTAAGGGTGATGGACTGATTACATCGTCTTCAAGTATCTTCTGCTTCTATCAACTTTTCTGTACTCGACTGAAGAAGCCTACTGTGTAGGCGAAACGTTTCAAAATAAAGATACCTAACTGTTGCATATGTGTCTTACCTAACAATCTGTCGGTATTTTATACCATTTTAATGTTCATAGTGATGTTATGTAGTGATGTCAGTATGTATTGATGCTATAGTGCTGTTGTCTACTGATGCTGTAATATAGTGATGTTATGTAGTGATGTCAGTATGTATTGATGCTATAGTGCTGTTGTCTACTGATGCTGTGATATAGTGATGTTATGTAGTGATGTCAGTATGTATTGATGCTATAGTGCTGTTGTCTACTGATGCTGTAATATAGTGATGTTATGTAGTGATGTCAGTATGTATTGATGCTATAGTGCTGTTGTCTACTGATGCTGTGATATAGTGATGTTATGTAGTGATCAGGTAATGCAGAGGTGCCAGTCACTACTTTAGCAGAAAATTGAATGGTAGGAGTGCCAGTCTCCACCTACTTAAATTGAAGGTTGGATGGAAGGGGTACCAGTTATCACCTACTTCAGTAAAAGGTTGGATAGCAGCGGTGCCAGTTATCACCAATTTCAGTTGAAGGTTGGATGGTAGGGGTGCCAGTCACCACCTATTTCACCTGAAGGTTGGATGGTAGGGGTAACATTCACCACCTACTTCAGTAGAAAGTTGGATGGTAGGGATACCAGTCACAACCTACTTCAGTAAAAGGTTGGACAGTAGGGTTGCCAGTCACCAGCTACTTCGGTAGAAGGTTGGATGGTAGGGGTACCAGTCACCACCTACTTCAGTTGAAGGTTGGATGGTAGAGGTGGTACTGACCACCTACTTCAGTTGAAGGTTGAATTGTAGGGGTACCATTCACCATCTACTTCACTTGAAATTCGGATGGTAGGGGTACCAGTCTCCACCTACTTCATTTGAAGGTGTGATGGCATGGGTGAAAAGCACCAACTATTTCAGTTAAAGGTTGGATTGTAGGGGTACCGGTCGCCACCTACTTCAGTAGAAGGAACGATGGTATGCGGTCACCACCTACTTCAGAAGAAGGAACGATGGTATGGAGTCACCACCTACTTCGGTTGAAGGCTGGATGTTAAGGGTACCAGTCATCTACCTATTTCAGTAGAAGGTTGGATGGTAGGGATGAGTCACTACCTAGTTAAGTTGAAGGTTGGATGGTAGGGCTACCAGTCACCACCTATTTCATTTGAAGGTTAGATGCTCGGGGTGCCAGTCACCACCTACTTCAGTTGCAGGTTGGATGGTTGGGGTGCCAGTCACCACCTACTTCAGTTGAAGGTGGAATGGCAGAGGTGGTAGTCACCACCTACTTCAATTGAAGGTTTGATGGTAGGGGAATCAATCACCACTGTGAGGGAAAAGTTCCACAGATAGCAGTAGCGAGCGAGTTTGATTGCCGGCTGCTTGTTAAGGTAGGGTCAGTCTAGCACCCGCTATCCCCTCTCCCCCCCCTTTCTCCACCCCGAAAGGTGACGTGTGGGGCTCCGGCCAAACAGTAATCACTTGACTCACAGCTCCCAGCACAACTGTAAGTAAAAGCCTCTGCTCCTATTCTAGTGGATATTGGTTGAAAGCTTCACTTTTGACCAATAATAAACTTAGTCCTTTCAGTTTTA
Source organism: Cherax quadricarinatus (assembly GCF_026875155.1). NCBI lineage: Eukaryota > Metazoa > Arthropoda > Malacostraca > Decapoda > Parastacidae > Cherax > Cherax quadricarinatus. Next base: position 436,399 of record NC_069404.1, on the reverse strand, counting down.
AGCTCCATATAAGACTTTTCGATAATCACCATTTTTTTTAAGTATCTTGCACTTATCGTGGAGAGTGATTTCTTAAGCAGTGGGTAACCTGTCTCTCTTTCCAGCTTGGAATGACAGATCGAGTCACCTGCCAACCAACGAGAAGTGTTGAAGGAGACGGACTGAAACAGGCCATGAGACGTCATTTATGATCTACCTACCTGATTAATTGTACAGGACACTACCCCTCATCTTTGCAGTGGTAAAGAACCTGAGTTCCTGTCATCTGGACTGACTATTCAAGGCTCTAGACTCTGTTAAGAACTAGTCGTGGGGTTGTCACTCAACACCTGTGACCCCCCCAAATCACCAACGGCTACAATTTCTACAAGACGGTGTCAACCTCAACCAGACACCCCAGTTTACTTGTACATATTAGCGTTGAATTCAAATGGCAATTTTTCATTTCTCATTTTCTTTCAAGGATACACCTTCATTTTTTAATGTTTTATCTTTGCATTATTAAATAATAAAGTGTTTATCTTTGTGAATTATTTCTTTTTCTATTCATTAATTTTCCTGAGGAGGAGCCAGCCATGGTAATACTGTCTGAAGTTGTTACAGGGCTGAGTAAGCCTTCACAAGTGGCGACCTTGCTAGGATCAACTCGACTGAATCAAGATTCAACTCCATCTCGAATCTACCATTGGAACTTCAACGCCACATACCACAGACGGTTACCACCAGCCCTGAGTAATCATTCTCTATGGTAGTAGAGATGGTTGATTGGGGTTTATTATACAACCTGACCAGCTCCGACACACGCACTCCACTTTCGTACTTTGCAATTATCTCTTTCTTCATTTCATAAGTCATTAGTGCCTTTTTTCTCGAAGGGTTGGCACTAGAAGCTTTCTTGGGGCCCATGGTGGCTTATTTTGCAGAAACAAGCAGCAAACACAGTGATAATATGGAATGTACCGAATGTATCCTTAGATGCGTGCAGACTGGCTGGCTTGTCAACACTGGCACACATGGGGCAGTTCAGGCCACACGTGGACAGGTCTCGTACGAATCGTATCAAATACCGGGTTTTCAATCGAATACCGAGGCAATTTTTTTGTGATATAATGCATCGAATACCGGATTTATCGAGTACCGATGCCATCGAATACCGGGGGTCCACTGTACATTTAAAGTTTTACAAGAATGAAAGTCACAATCCCATGGTTGTTACAAGTCACAAATAAGCCACCAATTGGAAGCAACACAATAAGTGTCCGAGGCCCAAGACTGCTCAGTTGCCTCCCAGCATACATAAGGGGGATTACCAATAGACCCCTGGCTGTCTTCAAGAAGGCACTGGACAGGCACCTAAAGTCAGTACCTGACCAACTGGGCTGTGGGTCGCATGTCAGCTTGCATGCGGCCAGCAGTAACAGCCTGGTTGATCAGACCCTGATCTATCATGAGGCCTGGTCTCAGACCAGGCTGCGGGGGCGTTGACCCCCGAAACCCTCTCCAGGTAAACTCCAGGTACAGTACAGGTATTTAAAAGATTTGGTGATTGTTATAGTCTCAATTTATTGTAAGTCAAATCAAGGCAGGATATACTAGTTAATTCTGTCGCCTTTATTCTTGAGCTTGAAACGATTTGGAGGAATAGACTCTAGGGACCCGAGATTTTCCAGTGACAAGTTGTTTCATTGAGCTCTTTATTATATCAAGGGAACTGTCGTAGGACACTCTTGATTTGTCGGTGAGAAGATTGGATGGTCAAGGGACCCCATTCTACTTACTGTTTGCTCGGAGCCGGTATAGAACCCTCCGTTTTCATTCACACATACTGTTTAATCGAAGCAGGGATCGAACCCTCCGATTTATTTACAGTTTGAGCGGAGCAGGAATTGAACCCTTCATTTTCTTTGATATATCCATTTCATTTTCCCCTGGTAGTTTAAGTTATTCTTGCAAGTATGGAGGAATACCAGTTTTGGATGAGTGCTGGGAGTAAGTTAGGAATAACGGGGAAAAATTTAGAAGCTTTCATTAGTGCTAAGATCCAGGAAAGAATAGAGAAGGAAAGAATTGAGAGAGAAGAAAGACAGAAAGAGAAAGAGAGGAGAAAAAGGAGAGAGAGAGAATCAAAAGAGAGGAGAAAAAGGAGAGAGAGAGAATCGAAAGAGAGGAGAAAAAGGAGAGAGATCGAATTGAAAGAGAGAACCAAGAAAGGCAGTTAGAAAGAGAAAGAGAGAATAAAATGGAGAGAGATCGAATTGAAAGAGAAAATCAAGAAAGAGAAAGAGAGGAGAAAAAGGAGTGTGATAGACTTGATCATGAGGAAAGAGCTAGAGTACGTGAGGAACAAGCTAGGTTAAGAGAACTTGAGGAAAGAGCAAAAGATAGAGAACATGAGTTAAGAGAAAGGGAAAAAGATCTCGAGGTAGAGAAATCTCGCCTTGAATTAGAGAATAAAAAGTTAACTTTTACACAACAACAATTAGAGGAAGGAGTAACTGAACAGCGTGCAGCTAGTGCACATATTCCAACACCTAATTTATCTCCCTTCACAGAGGGTGAAGACATAACTTCATACATTATCAGGTTTGAAAATACCGCTACCCTCTGTGAATGGCCTGCTGACACCTGGGCTACCAGGTTAGGAATGTTATTTTCTGGTACAGCCTTGAATATCTATGCAACTTTGTCGCAGGATATCATATGTAATTATAACCTACTGAAGAAGGCAATCCTTAAAGCATATCAAAAAACCACTAATTCTTACAGGAAAGATTTCAGGTATGCCACCTTACAGCCTGGCCAGAACTTTCAGCAGTTACAGGTAACACTCTTTCGTTGTTCAACTTTTGGATAGAGAGTTCAGGAATTGATCACAGTTATGAACCTCTTAGAGACTTCATAGTTGCTGACCAGTTCCTGACAGCTCTTCCTCACCAAATACGAACATTCATTAGAGAACATAACCTGATTAAACGTCAACTGGTGAGTCTAATATTCTTTCACAAGTGCGCTGAAAGTATCTGTACCATTTCTACACTAATACAGTAGTCTGCATAACAGTAAATCTTCTATTTCCTGTGTGAAAAAAAATTCAAAATGGAAAGCAAGCATAATATAAGAGGGACCTGACGACATGACTAATGAACAGAGAAAATGTTATTTTAGTGCCAGGAATGTCTGCCTTGTTTATTCTGGACCCTATTTGGAAATTGGCATCTTTTGAAATTTGTATGAAATTGGCAAAATTGCCAATTTCTGACCACTTTATTCGATAGTTGAAATCAGTAAATGGGTGGTTTCTTGTACTCATTCAATAGAACAAATGGAGTTTTAGCATTGGGATAGGCCGAAAATAGGGCTCAAAGTGGGCAAAATCGCCGATGCGTAACATAGTCGAGACCGCTAACTTCTCGAGAGCATAATTCCATAAGTTTTCTATCAAATTTTGTACTTTTGGTGTTGTTATGATGGGAAAAGATTCTCTATCATTTCACGAGAAAAAATTATTTTTATTCGAAAAATTTTCGACCCTGAGAACAAGTTTAGGAGAGGGCCTCTCGACCCTGAAAGGGTTAATCTAGGGTGAGATGAGCAGTATTTATTGCAAGACATCAAGTGTGGTATGTATGGTAGCCAGCCAGGCTACCATATCAGGCCAACTCACCCACACATAATATTCTATGATATTTAAGCATCCCAGAGCGATAAAATGCATGTACTACAGTTCACTCATTACTTACCTTAACCCTATCAGGGTCGAGAGGCCCTCTCCTAAATTTGTTCTCAGGGTTTACCTGGAGAAGGTTTCGGGGGTCATCGCCCCCGCGGCCCAGTCTGAGACCAGGCATCATGGTGGAACAGTGTCTGATCAACCAGGCTGTTACTGCTCGCCGCACGCAAGCTGACATACGAAACACAGCCCAGTTGGTCAGGTACTGACTTTAGGTGCCTGTCCAGTGACTTCTTGAAGACGGCCAGGGGTCTATTGGTACTCCCCCTTATGTATGCTGGGAGGCAATTGAACAGTCTTGGGCCCCGGACACTTATTGTGTTGTCTCTCAGTGTACTCGTGGCACCCCTGCTTTTCATCAGGGAAATGTTGCATCGCCTGCCAAGTCTTTTGCTCTCATATCGAGTGATTTTCGTGTGCAAGTTTGGTACCAATCCCTCCAAGATTGGTACCAAACTGTGCCTTGTGGAACAGAGCTTTTTACCATGGCTGCCTGGGACTTTACTCTGTTTACTATTACTCTTTGTGTTCTATTTGTCAAGAAGTTGTAGATCCATCTACCAACTTTTCCTGTTATTCCTTTATTCCGTATTTTGTGTGATATTACACCATGGTCACACTTGTCAAAAGCTTTTGCAAAGTCTGTGCATACTACATCCGTATTTTGTTTATCCTCTACAGCATCTAGGACCTTGTCATAGTGGTCCAGTGGCTGGGACAGGCAGGAGCGACCTGCTCTAAACCCGTGTTGCCCTGGGTTGTGTAATTGATGGATATCTAGGTGGTTGGCTATCTTGCTTCTTAGAACCCTCTGAAAGATTTTTATGATATGGGATGTTAGTGCTATAGGTCTGTAGTTCTTTGCAATTGCTTTACTGCCACCTTTGTGGAGTGGGGCTATGTCTGTTGTTTTTAGTAACTGTGGGATGACCCATGTCCATGCTCCCTCTACATAAAATGCCGAAGACACGTGATAGGAACTTCTTGCATTTCTTGATGCACACGGAGTTCCACGAGTCTGGGCCTGGGGCAGAGTGCATGGGCATGTCATTAATTGCCTCTTCAAAATATTGTGGAGTTATAATAATATCCGAGAGTTTTGGGATGACCAAATTTTGGGTTTCGTTCATAAAAAATTCATTTGTCGACCCTTAGAGTAGGCAGTGGATCGCTGAACACCGAGTCATACTGGGACTTTAGTATCTCACTCATTTCTTGGCTGTCATCTGTGTATGTCCCATCCCGCCTAAGCAGGGGCCCAGTACTGGATGTTTTTCCCTTAGATCTGGCATAAGAGAAGTTCTTTTTTTTTTTAATTTCTTTTATGGCTTTTAGTTCTTCCTGTGATTCTTGTCTTCTATAATATTCCTTCAGCTTAGGTTCGATAATTGCAATTTCATTGACTAATGCTTCCCTTCGTATTCCAGATATATTGACCCCACTCAGCAGCTTTGTGACTCTTCACCTTCATCTGTATAGGGAACGTCTCTTTCTAGTTTACATCTTCTCTTGATTTTTCTTAATAGAATGTGTCTTGAGCACATCTCAAGAACCGCAGAATTCATTTTTTTCAAGGCAGATGTTCGGGTCCGTGTTGTTTAGGATATCTTCCCAAGTTGTTTCATTTAGGACATGGTTTACTTGATCCTATTGTATGTTCTTGTTATTGAAATTGAATTTTGTGAAGAGACCTTCATGACTGCATTTGTTTACAATTCTTGGCATGAATTATTCAATACTTCACCTTTTGTTTATGATGGCATCTAAAGGTACACATAAGTTATCATAGATTAAAACTACAGCAGCGGCAGCAGCGGCATCCTAGCAACTCTTATTCTTCAAGAAACCATCGCTCATCAAAGCTTGTGATGGCCTAATTGAAGGTACAACTACATGAACCCACGTAGACCACAAAATGACCCAAGAATACTAAGAATGTAACCCAAATCTTGACAAAATAGAAGATCTAAGGAAGACAGCCCTGCTAACCCAAACACTGGCTCCGCTTCCAGACAATCACTTAACCCAAGCTCTGAGAAAACAAGCCTTCTCCTCCATAGCTACACAGTATCTGCTGTGATACTATGAAAGGATATCGCAGAAGAAACAACATCAGTAAGAAAAGAATAACACCAAGGACCCTAGAACTCAACTTGTCTACCCAGCAGGACGCCGGTGTATCATCAACCCCCCCCCTCACCACCACCACCCAGGGAACAACAACAACAAACATGGCTGACTCCCCCTCCAACTCCACTCCCTTCAAAGGATTCACCCATGCTAACTCAGGTATGATTATTCCTGACAATATCAGGGACTACATCATCGCTCTAGAAAGCGAAATCAAAGATATTAAAGCAACACTTGCGCGACGAGAATCCTAGATAACCAACCTCGAGAACAAGATCCAAAACCTTGAAGAGAAGATTACATCGGGAAGTGCTGACATAGAAAATACTCTGAAAACAGCAATAGCCAGTCACACTGAGCAAATAACAACTCTAAATATGAAGGTTGAAGAAGCAATCAAGGACTGGAATCAGAACATGCACACTCGACTGAATGAATACCTTGATTTCCAAGACGACAAAACTGAACAAGATAAGTTGTCTGATGCAGTTATAATAAACAGTCCACACATTCCTAGTGACATAACCCAAGAACAGTGCAAAGAAACTGCTATCAGGATAATACAGGACCACGTAAAAGTTATCGTGCAAAACAATGAAATCAAAGAAACACGTTTGTTAGGAAAACAAGGTAGTAAACACAGTATCATGATCAGACTTCATTCATTTGATAAAAGAAAGGACTTAATTAAATCAGCAATTACAATGAAAAATGGAGTGTACATCAACGAGTGTCTAACGAAAAAACGTCAAAACCTTCTGTTCAGGTTGAGAAAACTTAAACAGGAAAATAAAATACATCAGTGTTTCACTCGAGATGGGAAAATACTAATTAGAAAAACATCAACAGGACAACAATACACCATCTCAAATGAACATGATTTCTCTACCTTCCTTAGAAAAGCTGACATTTCTGTAACAGATTAGATAAGTGTTCTTAACACATATATACGTGTGGTGCATATAGTGTAAGTTACTATGATATTTTTGTGCATTATAATTATTTACTATTACATTATTGTGCATTATTATTTTTTTCTTTTACTAGCTAATACCAGCTACCTCAAATACTTTTTACTTTTTAATTGCTTTTATTGCTCATAATTTTGTGTTGCAAGACAAATCTTACTCCAAATTAATGTTATTCATGGTTGCTGCCTGTCCATTTAATTCTGTTTACCACTACTTTTTTTAGTTCCTTTTATATTGTGTGTGTAATTAGTGTATATTCCAATTACATTATTGTGTGAGTCTCAAATCTGTCTTTTGCTAGCTAGTACCAGCTACCTCATATTTCTCTACTTTTTATACTGCAATTAATTGCTCAACTTATTATACATTACAAATCAAATCTTACTCTCAGATCAATATTATATCATAGTGACTATCTGTCCATTGAACTTTGTTCACCATTACTTTAGTCCCTTATATATTTTCTCCCTTATTTTAGCTTTATATAACTACCTTAGTTCATATATTCACAATTGTTAACCCTTTCAGGGTTTTGACCGTACTAGTACGGCTTACGCACCAGGGTCCATGACGTACTAGAACTCATAAATTCTAGTGCCTTCAAATCTAGTGAGAAAAAGCTGGTAGGCCTACATATGAAAGAATGGGTCTATGTGGCCATTGTGTGCAGTATAAAAAATCCTGCAGCACACAGAGCGTAATGAGAAAAAAAAAAACTTTGACCGTGTTTTTGGATTAAAACAGCGACTTTGCACTATATTTTCATATGGTATTTATTGTTGTATTCTAGTTTTCCTGGTCTCATTGTATAGAATTAAAGACATGTTACAGAAATAGAGATGATTTTGACTATTTTTACAATAAAAAGTACCTTGAAATTGAGCTCAAAGTAGCAGAAATGTTCGATTTTTACCAAAGTTCAAAAGTAAACAAATCGTGCTAAGCGTCCAATTCACGTCAACTGGTGAGTCTAATATTCTTTCACAAGTGCGCCGATATTATTTATACCATTTTTACACTAATGCAGTAGTCTGCATGACAGTAAATCTTCTATTTTTTGTAAGAATAAAAATTCAAAGTGGAAAGCAAAAGAAATGTAAGAGGGGCCTTGGGACGTGATTAATGAGCAGAGGAAATGTTATTTTAGTGCCAGGAATGTCTTTCTTGTTTATTCTGGACCTTATTTGGAAATTGGCATCTTTTGAAATTTGTGTGAAATTGGCAAAATTGCTAAATTCTGACCACTTTATTGGATAGTTGAAATTAATAAATTGGTGGTTTCTTGTACTCATTCGATAGAAAAAATGGAGTTCTAGCGAAATAGTTATGATGTTTGTCGACTAGTACATTGGAATTGGCCGAAAATAGGTCTCAAAGTGGGCAAAATCGCCAATGCGTAAACATAAATAACAAAAAGGCACAACTTCATGAGAGCATAATTCCGTAAGTTTTCCATCAGATTTCATACTTTTAGTTTCATTATGATCGGGAAAAGATTCTCTATCTTTTCATGAGGAAAAAATAACTTTTTTTTTTTTTTTAAATTTGGGGGACCCTGAGAACAAGTCTCTGAGAGGGCCTGTGGACCCTGAAAGGGTTAAAATAGTCAAGGTGATATTCTCAGGTTAAAGTGTAATAAGTTCACTATTTTGCCATTATATTATATTATAGTGAATATCTGTCCATTGAACTTTGTTCACCATTACTTAATTTAGCCCCTTATATATTTTCTCCTGGTCTCAGACCGGGCCGCGGGGGCGTTGACCCCCGGAACTCTCTCCAGGTAAACTCCAGGTATATAACTACCTCAGTTCATATATTCACAATTGTTAAAATAATCAAAGTGCTATTCTCAGGGCTAAAGTGTAATAAGTTCACTATTTTTCCATTAAAATACTCCAGGTGCTATGGACTACCTCAGGTGCTACTGATTTTGCTTTTAATACATTCTTTTATTATTATATCCATTAGTTCCTTTATTTTAACTGTAAATATCAACTGTAGTTCATAAACTCACTTGTTAAAATAATTAAGGTGCTATTAGATACTTCAGTGTATAACTGAATTATCAATTCTGTAATAATCCCTTTTTCTTTCCAATTTTTACAAGTTTTAGATTAATCACGGAGCCTTAGTCCTAAGTCTAGTTGTAGATTCAATATAAATCTTATATTATTTTACTCAGAAAATCTAGTTTGTAAAATTACTCTCATCCTATGATTACAGGCATAGATCCTGATGTAAACTTTTTACGAAATGAATTACACGAATCAACCAGTAACTGTAATTACTACACAGCAGACCAAGCAAAGACATTACTCAGTGCAAACAATAACATAACCATCTTTAACTACAATGTCAGATCCTTGAGCAAACATTATGATGACCTCACAGCATTACTCAGTTCCCTTAATTCCAATATATCAATCATCACACTCACAGAAACCTGGCTTAAGCCTGATATTACAGATGTCTATACCATTCCTGGCTACATGGCCATACACAACTGTAGAACAGACCAGCAAGGGGGAGGAACAGCTATATACTATTCAAATCAACTCGAATATATCAATAAATCTTGCACAAGGGACGAACATGGAGAATATATCATAGCCAAATTTAAATCAAAAGACCTGCAAAAATCCCTCACAGTTATAAACATCTACAGAGTACCACAGTCAAACATTTATCACTTTAGTGAAAAACTAGGAAACATGATCACTGAGGCACACATGAATAAAGACCACCTACTACTAACAAAAGATTTCAACATAAACCTCGACAACAACCTGAATTTCAGCACCGATATCCAACACATAACCAAAAAAGTATCCAAAACGGTGGGGATCCTCTCCAAGATACGAAACTACGTGCCGCAAACTGCCCTTCTCACACTGTACCATTCACTTATATATCCATACCTCACCTATGCTATCTGTGCTTGGGGATCAACTGCAGCAACACACCTAAAGCCAATAATAACCCAACAAAAAGCCGCAGTAAGAATAATCACTAAATCCCATCCCTGGCAACACCCCCCTCCCCCCTCTTCATAGATCTAAACTTACTCCCTGTTCAGAACATCCACACTTACTACTGTGCAATCCACATCTACAGGACCTTAAATTCCAATATTAACCTTGACCTAAAATGCTTTCTTGATAGTTGTGACAGAACCCACAGGCATAACACCAGACACAAACATCTCTATGACATTCCCCGTGTCCGACTAAACCTTTAGAAAAATTCATTGTATGTTTACCTGGAGTTTACCTGGAGAGAGTTTCGGGGGTCAACGCCCCCGCGGCCCGGTCTGTGACCAGGCCTCCTGGTGGATCAGCCCCTGATCAACCAGGCTGTTGCTGCTGGCTGCACGCAAACCAACGTACGAGCCACAGCCCGGCTGATCAGTAACTGACTTTAGGTGCTTGTCCAGTGCCAGCTTGAAGACTGCCAGGGGTCTGTTGGTAATCCCCCTTATGTGTGCTGGGAGGCAGTTGAACAGTCTCGGGCCCCTGACACTTATTGTATGGTCTCTTAACGTGCTAGTGACACCCCTGCTTTTCATTGGGGGGATGGTGCATCGTCTGCCAAGTCTTTTGCTTTCGTAGTGAGTGATTTTCGTGTGCAAGTTCGGTACTAGTCCCTCTAGGATTTTCCAGGTGTATATAATCATGTATCTCTCCCTCCTGCGTTCCAGGGAATACAGGTTTAGAAACCTCAAGCGCTCCCAGTAATTGAGGTGTTTTATCTCCGTTATGCGCGCCGTGAAAGTTCTCTGTACATTTTCTAGGTCGGCAATTTCACCTGCCTTGAAAGGTGCTGTTAGAGTGCAGCAATATTCCAGCCTAGATAGAACAAGTGACCTGAAGAGTGTCATCATGGGCTTGGCCTCCCTAGTTTGAAGGTTCTCATTATCCATCCTGTCATTTTTCTAGCAGATGCGATTGATACAATGTTATGGTCCTTGAAGGTGAGATCCTCCGACATAATCACTCCCAGGTCTTTGACGTTGGTGTTTCGCTCTATTTTGTGGCCAGAATTTGTTTTGTACTCTGATGAAGATTTAATTTCCTCATGTTTACCATATCTGAGTAATTGAAATTTCTCATCATTGAACTTCATATTGTTTTCCGCAGCCCACTGAAAGATTTGGTTGATGTCCGCCTGGAGCCTTGCAGTGTCTGCAATGGAAGACACTGTCATGCAGATTCGGGTGTCATCTGCAAAGGAAGACACGGTGCTGTGGCTGACATCCTTGTCTATGTCGGATATGAGGATGAGGAACAAGATGGGAGCTAGTACTGTGCCTTGTGGAACAGAGCTTTTCACCGTAGCTGCCTCGGACTTTACTCTGTTGACGACTACTCTCTGTGTTCTGTTAGTGAGGAAATTATAGATCCATCGACCGACTTTTCCTGTTATTCCTTTAGCACGCATTTTGTGCGCTATTACGCCATGATCACACTTGTCGAAGGCTTTTGCAAAGTCTGTATATATTACATCTGCATTCTTTTTGTCTTCTAGTGCATTTAGGACCTTGTCGTAGTGATCCAATAGTTGAGACAGACAGGAGCGACCTGTTCTAAACCCATGTTGCCCTGGGTTGTGTAACTGATGGGTTTCTAGATGGGTGGTGATCTTGCTTCTTAGGACCCTTTCAAAGATTTTTATGATATGGGATGTTAGTGCTATTGGTCTGTAGTTCTTTGCTATTGCTTTACTGCCCCCTTTGTGGAGTGGGGCTATGTCTGTTGTTTTTAGTAACTGAGGGACGACCCCCGTGTCCATGCTCCCTCTCCATAGGATGGAAAAGGCTCGTGATAGGGGCTTCTTGCAGTTCTTGATGAACACAGAGTTCATGAGTCTGGCCCTGGGGCAGAGTGCATGGGCATGTCATTTATCGCCTGTTCGAAGTCATTTGGCGTCAGGATAACATCGGATAGGCTTGTGTTAATCAAATTTTGTGGCTCTCTCATAAAAAATTCATTTTGATCTTCGACTCTCAGTCTGGTTAGCGGCTTGCTAAAAACTGAGTCATATTGGGACTTGAGTAGCTCACTCATTTCCTTGCTGTCATCTGTGTAGGACCCATCTTGTTTAAGTAGGGGCCCAATACTGGACGTTGTTCTCGATTTTGATTTGGCATAGGAAAAGAAATACTTTGGGTTTCTTTCGATTTCATTTATGGCTTTTAGTTCTTCCCGCGATTCCTGACTCCTAAAGGATTCTTTTAGCTTAAGTTCGATGCTTGCTATTTCTCTGACCAGTGTCTCCCTACGCATTTCAGATATATTGACCTCTTTTAGCCGCTCTGTTATTCTTTTCCGTCGCCTGTAAAGGGAGCGCCTGTCTCTTTCTATTTTACATCTACTCCTCCTTTTTCTTAGAGGAATAAGCCTTGTGCATACATCGAGTGCCACCGAGTTAATCTGTTCTAGGCATAAGTTGGGGTCTGTGTTGCTTAGTGTATCTTCCCAGCTTATATCGGTTAGGACTTGGTTTACTTGGTCCCACTTTATGTTTTTGTTATTGAAGTTGAATTTGGTGAATGCTCCCTCGTGACTAGTCTCATTTTGTCGGTCTGGGGCTCCACGCATACATGTCTGAACCTCAATTATGTTGTGATCTGAGTATATTGTTTTTGATATGGTGACATTTCTTATCAGATCATCATTGTTAGTGAAGATGAGGTCTAGTGTATTCTCCAGTCTAGTAGGCTCTATTATTTGCTGGTTTAAATTGAATTTTGTGCAGAGATTTAAAAGCTCGTGTGAGTGTGTCAAAGGCCCTAAAATCTGAAACACCCTACCTGAAAACTCTAGAACTGCAGACACATTCATCACCTTCAAAACTACCATTAGAAAACATCTTATCTTTCTGATACACCCAGTCAACTAACTACACGAATACCACCTGGTGGTTCACACTTACACTCACTCACCCATTTGACCATAAACCGAAATATCAATCTCAATCTTAAAATAATGAATCCTAACTAGTCATAAGTTGGCCTGTGATACTCCAATACTGAAACTATGTACTGTGCCAAAACAAAAGCATTCACATTGCTAAACTCACAAACTAGTATTTAGTCACTTAGCCATAATACCAACTTACCTCATAATTTGTAATATTTTAAATTTAAGAATTAATCTAAGTCTGCCCGAAATGCCTAGCCATGCTAGGTGTTCTAGTGGTACACTCTGTAATTATTATTTTACTACATGTAAACCACACAATAACCAAATTCTGTAAACTCAGCATTGTAATCCTTAGAGAATAAACTTTGAATCTGAATTTGAATTTGAATTTGACCATGACCCACAAGTAACCGAATTCACAAACCCAATGAGTAACTGCTTGTTGCTACCGGCAATATCTAAACCTACAAGAACCTCCGAGACAAGCATCTGGACAAACACCATATCCCCTTTAAAATCAGGCATAATCACAGACAACACTACAGACCACTACCCAACCTTTCTCATAACTAATCTGGGCAAACTGCCACAAGACATTACTAAAGTAACCTTCAGACTACATAACGAGACAGCAGTTAACAACTTTATAGCAGCTATGAATAACATTGATTGGCAAAATGAGCTTGAAACATATACAGATATGAATAAATGTATAAATAATTTTCTAAAAAAAAGTCCAATGCCTCTATAACAGACATTGACCCAGAAAAACTAAACAGATCACAGCAAAGAGACTGAATAATCCCTGGCTAACACCAAGCATCCTCAAATCCAATAACACAAAGCACAAATATGAAAAATATTATAGAATGGGTCAAATAACTAGAGAACAGTCGAAAAGTTACTCGTCAGCACTTACCAGCCTGATAAGAAGGTAAAAAAATTGTATTATGAAAATAGATTACATAACATCAAAGGTGATATGAAAAAACCTGGAAAACTCTATCTGAAATTCTTGGAACTAAAAAATTATCCAAAAACAAAACAATCAAACTAACAAAATCAGATGAACCCCTACTCACTCCAACCGAAACAGCAAACAGACTTAATGTTTTCTTCTCCACCATAGGAAAAAATCTACCAAACAAAATACCAAGCACAAACACCCGTCTATCAGACTACCTCATAGGTACCTACCCAAATACACAATTCCTAGCTCCAACCAACCCCATAGAAGTTACGCTCATCATAAACACCCTTAAAAACAAGTCAGGAGACATAAACAACTTCCCTGCTTTTATGTAAAAAAAAGCTTCTCAAGTATTGTCAACAATTATTGCAACACTCTTTAACAAATCCATTGAATCATCTACCTTCCCAACAATCCTCAAAATAGCGAGGGTCACTCCGATCCATACAGGAGGCGACCAAACTGACTTGAATAACTATAGACCAATGTCTAACTTACCACTGCTCTGTAAAATCTTTGAAAAATTAATTCATAGACGGATCTATTCCTACCTCGTTTCACACAACATATTAAACCCTTGTCAGTATGGATTCAGGAATAAGAAAATCACAAATGATGCTATCGTACACATGCTAGAACTATTATATACCGCACTTGAAGAGAAAGAAGTCCCGCTGAGAATTTTCATTGATTTATGTAAAGCTTTTGACACAGTCGACCATGAACTGCTGTACTCCAAATTAATGCACTATGGTATCAGAGGCCACTCCCTCAACAACCTAAAGTCATACCTTAGTAACACAACTCAATATGTGTATGTAAATGATGCAAACTCTTCCACCCAACCAATCACAGTAGGAGTCCCACAAGGAAGCGTCCTTGGACCACTTCTCTTTCTCATCTACATCAATGATCTACCGAATGCATTCACAGCTACTCAAACCAATATTATTTGCAGATGACACTACATATGTCTTTTCCCACCCAAACACAGTCATACTAGCAAACACAGTCAATGCTGAATTACAGAAAATATCTGCCTGGATGATGACTAACAAACTTACCCTGAACACTGATAAAACTTATTTCTTTCAGTTTGGAAACAAAGCTGCAAATGATCCAATTAACATAACGCTAAATGGATTATCAGTCACAAGACTCACAGAGGGAAAATTCCTAGGTATCCACCTTGACAGTAGCCTTAAGTTCCGGACACACATACTACAAATCACTTAAGAAAATCTCCAAGATAAGGTACTACGTTCCACAATCAGCTCTCCTGGCACTGCACCATTCACTCATATACACTTATCTTACATATGGAATTTGTGCATGGGGATCAACAACATCCAATCACCTAAAACCCCTAATAACCCAGCAAAAGGCAGCAGTAAGAATAACAAATTCCCACTCCCACCAGCATACTCCACCAATTTTCAAAAGTCTGAATCTGCTCACCATTAAGAACATTCATACTTATTCATGTGCCTTCTACATACACAGAACAATACACGCAAGTATTATTAAACCCCCCAATTAAACTTGTCCTCACCAACCTAAACATGACACATGACCACAACACAAAACACAGATCTCTTTGATATACCTCGTGTCCATATCACACTGTAAAAACTCTATGCACATAAAGGGCCCCAAAATATGGAATTCATTACCAGAAGATATTAAAGTAACTCAGTCTGAAAATCAATTTAAGACTCTTCTCAAAAGCCACTTAATCATCCTAGACTAAATGCTAAATACTCAGTACACACTTACTCACCTATGTACTTCCACATCATAACTTCAACAATCACTTTGAACCTTTTATCCATTGTTGACACGAATATAATTGAATCATTGTTTTCACAAAAGCATTTTTGAATATAAATATCTTTGTATTATACAAATTTTGATTCATTTATAATTACTATTCTACTGTACAACTATGAAATAATTACTATCCTACTGTACAACTATGATATACTCCTTAGTGTTAAGTAGACTGTAAGTCAATAATGTTAAGTTGACCCATAATGCCCAGGCATAATAGAGGCTCTCTTTGTATTGCAACCAACTATTGTAAATACAAAAACTCAATGTACTGTTTGCAAAGACATAAAATAATAAATAAATAAAATAAATAAATAAGTTCAAAAGTAAACAAATCATGCTAAGCGTCCAATACACGTCAACTGGTGAGTCTAATATTCTTTCACAAGTGCGCCGATATTATTTATACCATTTCTACACTAATGCAGTAGTCTGCGTAACAGTAAATCTTATTTTTTTTGAGAGAATAAAAATTCAAAGTGGAAAGCAAAAGAAATGTAAGAGGGGCCTTGTGACGTGACTAATGAACAGAGGAAATGTTATTTTAGTGCCAGGAATGTCTTTCTTGTTTATTCTGGACCCTATTTGGAAATTGGCATTTTTTGAAATTTGTGTGAAATTGGCAAAATTGCTAAATTCTGACTTGGCAGACGATGCACCATCCCCCCAATGAAAAGCAGGGGTGTCACTAGCACGTTAAGAGACCATACAATAAGTGTCAGGGGCCCGAGACTGTTCAACTGCCTCCCAGCATACATAAGGGGGATTACCAACAGACCCCTGGCAGTCTTCAAGCTGGCAGTGGACAAGCACCTAAAGTCAGTTCCTGATCAGCCGGGCTGTGGCTCGTACGTTGGTTTGCGTGCAGCCAGCAGCAACAGCCTGGTTGATCAGGGGCTGATCCACCAGGAGGCCTGGTCACAGACCGGGCCGCGGGGGCGTTGACCCCCGAAACTCTCTCCAGGTAAACTCCAGGTAAACTCTAATGGATAGTTGAAATCAGTAAATTGGTGGTTTCTTGTACTCATTCGATAGAGAAAATGGAGTTCTAGCGAAGTAGTTATGATTTTTGTCGACTAGTACATTGGAATTGGCCGAAAATAGGGCTCAAAATAGGCAAAATCGCCGATGCGTAAACATCGTCGAGACCGCTAACTTTGTGAGAGCATAATTCCGTAAGTTTTCCATCAAATTTCATACTTTTGGTGTCATTATGATCGGGACCCTCTGGAGCACTTTCCTCCAGGACAACACTAGCACTGTCCTCCAGGACAACACTAGCACTGTCCTCCAGGACAGCACTAGCCCCCTCAGGAGCACTGTCCAAGACAGCCCCGTCCTACCACCCATCTTTTTTTCCCAGCTGTTATACCATGCTGACATGTCTTTCAAGAAGGATGTTTTATTGGCGTTCTTGTCTTTTAATATAGATGTCATTTCCTCATACAGGTGTATCTCATTTGGGCAAACTCAAAAACATCTCTCTGAGTTTGTCAAGTGTGGTCACTAGTTTAAAATTCCTGCATATACTATGGGACCGCTGACCACACAGATGGCAAGCAGTGCAGGCCTGTCTTCATCCTTTACCCTTTCTGCAGACTACACAGATCTTCATGGTAGTGGTCCTCATACAGTACTGGACAACTCTCTTAGCTAGCTAGTGTTTAATTCCCCGATGCGTTTAATTTTTTTTTTTTACAGTTCTTCTGATTTGGCTTTATTTCCAATGAAACCAAATGAATCTGCCCGAATCCGGCTTTATTTCCATAAAAAGTTTGAATCAGCCTGAATCCAGCAAAATCCATTTGAATCCTCTCGAATCCAGCAAAACTGGAAGAATCCAGTTAGTGGATCACTGAATATCTTTTTTCTCATAATCACCTTAACAGTAGATCTATCTGTATTGTAACTATTTGTTGTATTTAATTTTTTGTAACAGTTCTTCCGGTTTGGCTTTATTTACAATGAAACTGTTTTAATCCACCTGAATCCGGCTATATTTCCAACAAACCATTTGAATCCGCCCGAATCCAGCGAATCCAGTAGAATCCAGCTAGTGGATCACTGTATATCTTTTTCCTAGTAAGCACCTTAACAGTAGATCTGTATCTGTATTGTAACTACAGTGGTCCCTCGTTTATCGTAATTAATCCATTCCTGGAAGTGTTACTATTATCGAAATTTACGATTTTCGAATCAATTTTTAATTGTAAATACAATTAATCCGTTCCTGACACCCAGATGTACTAAAACAAAAAATTTTTTTACATGAAATATAGACGTAGTACATAAACAATACAATGGGACATGATGAATGAAACATTAACAGCATAACACTTACCTTTATTGGTGATTCTTCTTAGTGTATGGAAGACTGGAGGAGACAGATTGGATTATTTACAGTTTGGATGGGGAATCCCCTTCCATCAACACCTTAGGTACCAATTGCTTTTCTGGAGTTACTTCTCTTCTCTGTTTCTTAATGCCACTAGGACCACCTTGAGAATCACTGGAGTCCTGACTAGCAAAATAACTGTCCAGAGAGCTGTTTCTGGAGTCTCTTTAACACCTCCATAAAATGGCCCAAGACTTTGTCACTGTACATGTTGCCAACATGGCTTGCAACAGCCTTGTCAGGGTGATGTTTCTCCATAAATCTTTCCATCTTACCCCACATTTCAAAAATCTCCTTAATTTCTGAAGAAGGCACCTTCTTCCATCTCTCTTCCTCCTTCTCTGCAGCAAGATTCTGAGCTGCGATCTGTTGTTCCTCCTGCTGAAGCTCTTGCATCTCCTCAGTGGTGAGCTCTTCGTTGTGGTCTTCCGCCAACTCTTCCACATCCTCCAAACTCACATCCAACCCCATGGAACTCCCCAATTCCACAATAGATTTAACAACTGACACAGGCTCGTCAGGGTCAGCCCCAAATCCTTCAAAATCCCTCTTGTGGACACAATCTGGCCACAATTTTCTCCAAGCAGAGTTCAAAGTCCTGGTAATCACTCCCTCCCAAGCCTTACCTATGAGGCTCATGCAATGGAGGATGCTGAAGTGTTCTCTCCAAAAATCTCTTAGGGTCAAGTGAGTGTCTGAGGTCACATTAAAGCACCTTTGAAACATTGCTTTGGTGTAGAGTTTTTAAAGTTTGCAATGACCTGCTGGTCCATGGGTTGGAGGAGAGGAGTGGTATTCGGGGACAAAAACTTTACTGTGATGAACCCAAACTCCTCCAAAATTAGGTCATCCAAGTTTTGAGGATGAGCAGGTGCATTGTCCATTACTAGGAGGCACTTGAGATTCAATTTCTTTTCCAGGAGGTAATTCTTCACACTAGGGCCAAACACTTCATTGAACCACTCGACGAAAATTTCCCTTGTGACCCATGCCTTACTATTAGATTTCAAAAACACACACAATTTACTCTTCATAACATTGTTTTTCCTGAACACTCTTGGATTTTCAGAATGGTACACTAGTAACGGCTTCACTCTGAAATCCCCACTAGCATTAGCACAGAACATTTCCACCAGTCAACTATAGTGATAATATAGCATTTATTGTGGTGGAGACGGAAAAAAACTAGAAAAGCTAGCTCCTGCCCCCAACATCTTGCTCCTGGGTGATTTCAACTTAAGGCACCTAAAATGGAGGAATATAGCAAATAATATTGTTGCAGTAATAACACCAGGAGGCAGCTCTGACGAGAACTCACACACACACGAGCTTTTAAATCTCTGCACAAAATTCAATTTAAACCAGCAAATAATAGAGCCTACTAGACTGGAGAATACACTAGACCTCATCTTCACTAACAATGATGATCTGATACGAAATGTCACCATATCAAAAACAATATACTCAGATCACAACATAATTGAGGTTCAGACATGCATGCGCGGAGCCCCAGACCGACATAATGAGATTAGTCACGAGGGAGCATTCACCAAATTCAACTTCAATAACAAAAACATAAAGTAGGACCAAGTAAACAAGTCCTAACCGATATAAGCTGGGAAGATGACTAAGCAACACAGACCCCAACTATGCCTAGAACAGATTAACTCGGTGGCGCTCGATGTATGCACAAGGCTTATTCCTCTAAGAAAAAGGAGGAGTAGATGTAAAATAGAAAGAGACAGGCCCTCCCTTTACAGGCGACGGAAAAGATAACAGAGCGGCTAAAAGAGGCCAATGTATCTGAAATGCGTAGGGAGTCACTGGTCAGAGAAATAGCAAGCATCGAACTTAAGCTAAAGGAATCTTATAGGAGTCAGGAATCGCGGGAAGAACTAAAAGCCATAAATGAAATCGAAAGAAACCCAAGTATTTCTTTTCCTATGCCAAATCAAAGTCGAGAACAATGTCCAGTATTGGGCCCCTACTTAAACAAGATGGGTCCTACACAGATGACAGCAAGGAAATGAAGTGAGCTACTCAAGTCCCAATATGACTCAGTTTTAGCAAGCCGCTAACCAGACTGAGAGTCGAAGATCAAAATGAATTTTTTATGAGAGAACCACAGAATTTGGTTAACACAAGCCTATCTGATGTTATCCTGACGCCAAATGACTTCGAACAGGCGATAAATGACATGCCATGCACTCTGCCCCAGGGCCAGACTCATAGAACTCCGTGTTCATCAAGAACTGCAAGAAGCCCTATCACGAGCTTTTACCATCCTATGGAGAGGGAGCATAGACACGGGGTCGTCCCACAGTTACTAAAAACAACAGACATAGCCCCACTCCACAAAGGGGGCAGTAAAGCAATAGCAAAGAACTAGAGACCAATAGCACTAACATCCCATATCATAAAAATCTTTGAAAGGGTCTAAGAAGCAAGATCACCACCCATCTAGAAAACCCATCAATTACACAACCCAGGGCAATATGGGTTTAGAACATGTCGCTCCTGTCTGTCTCAACTATTGGATCACTACGACAAGGTCCTAGATGCACTAGAAGACAAAAAGAATGCAGATGTAATATATACAGACTTTGCAAAAGCCTTCGACAAGTGTGACCATGGTGTAATAGCGCACAAAATGCGTGCTAAAGGAACAGGAAAAGTTGGTCGAGGATCTATAATTTCTTCACAAACAGAACACAAAGAGTAGTAGTCAACAGAGTAAAGTCCGAGGCAGCTACGGTGAAAAGCTCTGTTCCACAAGGCACAGTACTCACTCCCATCTTGTTCCTCATCCTCATATTTGACATAGACAAGGATGTCAGCCACAGCACCGTGTCTTCCTTTGCAGATGACACCCGAATCTGCATGACAGTGTCTTCCATTGCAGACACTGCAAGGCTCCAGGCGGACATCAACCAAATCTTTCAGTGGGCTGCAGAAAACAATATGATAGTTCAACAATGAGAAATTTCAATTACTCAGATATGGTAAACACGAGGAAATTAAATCTTCATCAGAGTACAAAACAAATTCTGGCCACAAAATAGAGCGAAACACCAACGTCAAAAACCTGGGAGTGATCATGTCGGAGGATCTCACCTTCAAGGACCATAATATTGTATCAATCGCAGCTGCTAGAAAAATGACAGGATGGATAATGAGAACCTTCAAAACTAGGGATGCCAAGCCCATGATGACACTCTTCAGGTCACTTGTTCTATCTAGGCTGAAATATTGCTGCACACTAACAGCACCATTCAAGGCAGGTGAAATTGCTGACCTAGAAAATGTACAGAGAACCTTCACGGCGCGCATAACGGAGATAAAACACCTCAATTACTGGGAGTGCTTGAGGTTCCTGAACCTGTATTCCCTGGAATGCAGGCGGGAGAGATACATGATTATATACACCTGGAAAATCCTAGAGGGACTAGTACTGAACTTGCACACAAAAATCACTCACGCAAAAGACTTGGCAGACGATGCAACATCCCCCCAATGAAAAGCAGGGGTGTCACTAGCACGTTAAGAGACCATACAATAAGTGTCAGGGG
Organism: Cherax quadricarinatus; assembly: GCF_026875155.1. Taxonomy (NCBI): domain Eukaryota; kingdom Metazoa; phylum Arthropoda; class Malacostraca; order Decapoda; family Parastacidae; genus Cherax; species Cherax quadricarinatus. Next base: position 414,880 of record NC_069404.1, on the reverse strand, counting down.
CCCAAGACTGTTCAACTGCCTCCCAGCATACATAAGGGGGATTACCAATAGACTTCTGGCAGTTTTCAAGCTGGCACTGGACAAGCACCTAAAGTCGGTTCCTGACCAGCTGGGCTGTGGCTCGTACGTTGGTTTGCGTGCAGCCAGCAGTAACAGCCTAGTTGATCAGGCTCTGATCCACCAGGAGGCCTGGTCACAGACCGGGCCGTGGGGGCGTTGACCCCCGGAACTCTCTCCAGGTAAACTCCAGGAACATGAGCGTCACCCTGTCTTTCATAGGCTTGTGTCCTCGCAGTGCCTTTTCCTGAGTAATGTAGGTCATCTTTGGCATTTTCTTCCAAAAGAGGCCTGTTTCGTCACAATTGAACACTTGTTCAGGTTTCAGTCCTTCAGCCTCTATGTACTCCTTGAATTTCCTGCACATATTTTTCAGCCGCTTTGTGGTCCGAACTAGCAGCCTCACCATGCCTTACCACACTGTGTATGCCACTACGGTTCTTAAATCTCTCAAACCAACCTTTGCTGGCCTTAAATTCACTCACATCACCACTAGTTGCAGACAATTTCTTTACTAGATCGTCATGCAACTGCCTAGCCTTTTCACAAATAATCGACATCATAAGACTATCTCCTGCTAATTGTTTCTCGTTTATCCACACTAATAATAACTTCTCAACCTCTTCAAGAACTGGTGATCTCATTTTTGTCACCATATTTACCCCCTTTGCAACAACAGCGTCCTTGATTTCCTTTTTCTTGGGCACGATGGAAGCTATGGTTGTATGGGGTGTGTTATACATCCTGGCCAGTTCAGCCATACGTACACCACTTTCATATTGTTCAATGATGTTTTTCTTAAATTCAATCATATTTCTCACCTTCTTTACCAAAGTCTTGGCACTAGGAGCTTTCTTTGGAGCCATGGTAGCTTATTTAGTAGTTCCAAGCACTAAAATGAATGGAATATTATGAGATATTTCATATGAGCAAGTGAGGGGACTATCACTCACTGGTAATCAATGCCACACTGGCTGGGAAGGGAGGCTGGGGTGGCTCAGAGCGTGAGTACGTGTCCTGAACGAATGACTATTCGCGAGTCAATCTTCGATTAGCGAGCCAATGTTTTGACGAAAATATCGTTACGATTTCCAAAAATTACGACTATCGAGCCCTACGATTATCGAGGGACCACTGTATTTGTTGTAGTTCGTGTTTAAGTGTTTGATAAGACACGTAGAGCCCCATCGAAAATTTTTCGGAAAAAAATTATTTTTTCTTGTGAAAACATAGAGAGTCTTTTCCCAATCATAATGACACCAAAAGTATGAAATTTGATGGAAAACTTATGGAATTACGCTCTCGTGAAGTTAGCAGTCTCAACGATGTTGACGCATTGGCGATTTTGCCCACTTTGAGCCCTATTTTTGGCCAATTCCTGTGTACTAGTCAACAAAAATCATAACTATTTTGCTGGAACTCCATTTTTTCTATCGAATGAGTACAAGAAACCACCCATTTACCAATTTCAACTATCCGATAAAGTGGTCAGAATTAGCAATTTTCCCAAAATTAAAACAAATTTTCAAAAGTGCCAATTTTCAAATAGGGTCCAGAATAAACAGGGCGACATTCCGGGCACTAAAATAACATTTCTCTGTTCATTAGTAATGTCCCCACGCCCCTCTTAAATTTCTTTTGCTTTCCACTTTAAATTTTTTTATTCTACAAAAAATAGAAGATTTATTGTTATGCAGACTACTGCATTAGTGTAGAAATGGAAATAAATAATATCAGCGCACTTGTGAAAGAATATTAACTCCCCAGTTGACGTATATTGGACGCGTGGCACGATTTTTTTTGCTTTTGAACTTTGGCAAAAATCAACATTTCTGCTACTTTGAGCTAATTTCAAGGTACTTTTCATTGCGAAACCCAATCAAAATCATCTCAGTTTCCTGTAATATGTCTTCCCTTTTCTATAAAATGAGATCAGAAACTAGAATACAATCATAAATTTCATACGAAAATACCGTGTAAAGTTGGTTTTTTTTAAACCCAAAAACAAAGTTTTTTTTTTCTCATTACACACTGTGTGCTGCAGGATTTTGTTTATACGTGCACACTGACCACATAGACCCATCTTTCATATGTAGGCCTACCAGCTTCTCCTGCTAGATTTGAAGGTGCTAGAATTTAGGTGTACTGGTACTCAATAAACCCTGGTGCACAAGCCATACTAGTACATCAGAAACCCTGCAAGGTTTAATATTTGAAAGTCTTAATGTAGGGTCAGAGGTGAATAAACAAGATAAAACGAATAAATGAGAGAGATAGAGAATGAGTACATAAGAGAGGACAGGAGCAGTGTTATGTAAACAACCAGGCCCTGGTCACAGACCGGGCCATCGGGGCGTTGACCCCCGGAACATCTCTCCAGAGTAAACTCCAGGTAATACTTGAGTTATGTAAATAAAACCAGGCGTCCGTTTTGGTTGTGATCAAACTACATTTGTGTACAAGTTGTATATGTTGAAAACAGTTGAATATATGAGAGGAACACTTCCAATTCTCATGTAACACCATTTTTTAGAATGAAAATTGACAACTCTGATAGTGAAAAAACAGGCATACGAAAGGGATTAATTATCTACAGTTCTCCGTAACACATTTCCTCTTAACGGTGGACTAGAGAAAAAATTATTCTTTCCATCACTAGTTTAGTCGTTGGCTACCACATCTCTTATTATGTTTATTATTTCTTCATGTTATGGGGTGTAATTATCATTTTATGTTACATATCTGTTATTATATTATTCTGAAAATATGTCATAGCTGGAATATTGAAAAAGTGTATATTTGATAATATAATCATTTAATGAGACTACAGTGATTATTATTGGAATTTTATTATAATTGACTAATATTGTATTTCGAGACATAAGTCACCTCTTATGATTTTAATGCGTAACCTGCAATGACAGGACCTCAGTAAGTTTATTGAGGTACAGGTATACATAAGGATAATTATCAGAGTATATGTAAAATATGGAAATATAATAATCTCTTAAAAACACTTGAATTTTGGCGTTTCCAAGCATAATGAAGAAAAACGTGGTGCTTACGGAAGCGCATGGATAATGTAAACCTATCTGGGTGGGGCACGGTGTACGTATTAGAAAGTCAGGTGGGGGGGGGGGAGGGAGAGTGCCCGTATAGAGAGTTTCGGTATAATTTGAATATGCATGTTTGACGATATTAAAAACGGATGCTGGTAAACGTGAAACGCAAATGTGGGGGCCTTAATGTACTCTAGAATGAATGAAATATTGTCATTAAGTATGTTAGGAATTGTGGGATGGCAAAGTTTGTTTTGGAGATAGGACAAGATAGTTCATCTCTTGGCTTATTTATCATTCCACAATTCATCTAATATGACAATAAACAATATTAATAAAACATAGAAAAACCATGACATATCCTCTAGACATGAATAAAATGTGTCATTTTAAGTAGTCACAGAGGTTTGCTGTGTTGTGTGTTGGGTGAGCAGAGAGCAACTGAGACATTAAACCGGAGATCAGTAGGTGGTGGAGCGGCAGCTGAGATAGAGACGGTGTGGAGGGCGGCAGCTGATGAGACAGAGCCGGTGGTGGAGAGGCCTGCTGAGGGACTAGAGACGGTGGTGGAGGCGGCTGCTGAGAATAGAGTAGGTGGTGAGAGGCGGCAGTGAGACTAGAGACGGTGGTCGGGTGGAGGCGGCACAGATGTGGACTAGAGACCGGTGGTGGTTGACTGACTCGACTCAAGAAACTCCGTATGACACACGATTGCCAAATAAAAACCATACCCCCGGCCGGAGTGAACCCGAGGTCATAGGGTCTCAATACTCCAGCCCGGAGCGTTAGCAACTAGGACCAGGCTAAGCACAATAAGTTTAATCCAAACTTGGGCTATTTTTTAACCATAGAAGGTTAGCACAGGCACCACTGTGACCACTAATGACAAGTTTTACAGACGAATCTCAGGTAGCGTGGCCGTGAGAACTCTAGCTCAAGTCCCTTCACTGCGGCATAACATGACTCAAGCAATCGTAATGACACGATTTGCAATTAGAATATTTAACTAGTTGGATGAATCTTATTGTGGCTAAGTGGTCTAGTGCGCTAAACGTGAAGGGCCTGGAGTTTGAGACGCCATGACCGAGGGTTTCACAATCCCGGCGGGGTATGGTTTTACGGTTGGTGGGTCCGCTCGCCCTATATAACGCAACAAACTTTGGAGGAGTTAGGTTCGTTGTGTCCTTTTTCTATTGATTAATGTGATTTAACTCACTTGCTTCTCTGTGTATGCCTACCACCTTTTTCACGGGCTGGGGCTACACCTTTTATTGACTCATGTGCTTTAGTATCTTTCATGTCGTTGAATCACTGAAGATTGGGCACATTCTCTCTCTACTTACCTCCTACACACTCATTCAAAATTCATAATTCAAACTTTATTCTCTTAAAGTAGTACAATTGCCTGAGTTTACAGGAATTTGGGTATTGTGTGGGTTTACATGTAGTTAAATATGATTTACAGAGTGTACAACTAGTACACCTAGCATGCTGCTAGCATTTTGCGGCCGCGGCAGACTTATAATTATCGCCATAGGTTTAAATATTACAAATTATGAGGTAAGTTGGTATTAATGGACTAAGTGAACTAAATACTAGTTTGTGAGTTTGCAATGTGAATTGCTTATGTTTTGGTACCTACATAGTTTCGTATTGGAGTTATCTCAGGCCTACTTATGACTAGTTAAGATTCAATTATTTTGTGATTACGAGTATTGATATTTCTGTTTCAGGGTCAAAATGGAGTGACGTGTAAGGGTGAACCACCAGGTGGTATTAGTGTAGATTGTTGATGGGGTGTATCAGGGGATAACGATGTTTTGATGGTAGTTTTGAAGGTGTTGAATGTTGTCTGCCAGTTATTGAAGTTTCTCAGGTTAGGAGCTTGTTCCAGATTTTAGGGGCCTGTGAACATAAATGAATTTTTGTAAGGTTTAGTCGGACACGGGGATGTCGTTGAGATGTTTGTGTTCTGGTGTTATGCCTGTGGGTTCTGTCCAACTATCAAGAAAGTATGGTTTAGGTCATGGGTTGATATTGGAGTTTAAGGTCCTGTAGAGTTAGATTGCACAGTAGTATGTGTTGATGTACTGAACAGGGAGGTAAGTTTAGATCTATGAGAGTGTGGGGGGGGGTGTGGTTGCGGTATGGGATTTAGTGATTATTTTTTACTGCAACTTTTTCGTTGGGTTATTATTGGCTTTTGGTGTGTTAGCTGCAGTTGATCCCCCAAGCACAGATAGCATAGGTGAAGGTATGGTTATATAAGTGAATGGTGATAGTGTGAGAAAGGGCATCATTTTGCGGCAAAAACGTAGTATGTATCTTGGAGTGGATCCAAAACCGTTGTGCGTTAATTTTTGGTTATGTGTTGGATATGGGTGCTGCTGTTCAGGTTGTTGTTGTGGTTAAATAGGCTAGGAATTTGCCCTCATTATGCCTGAGAATTAGAGTGTTGTCTGTCTTTAATGTAATTTGAGCATATACTGCTCTGCTACCAAACATAATATTAGTAGGTTTTGTAACTTTAACGCTTAAGTTTATTGGCTGTCATCCACAAGTCAATTTTTTGATCAGCTCCTCATAAAAAATGGTGTTGAGGGTGGCAAGATTAGGGTAGAGGATGACATAAGTAGTTAGTCGTCAGCAATGAGAATGGGTGTTCTAGAGTGTCGAGGGGGGGGGGGATTTGTTAGTTTTGGCAAGATCATTATGTATATGAATGGAAGAGCTGGGGACAAGGGATCTTCCATGCGGAACTTCCAGTATCAAAGGGGCCGTGTTGTTGATGCTGTGTCTTTAATGGTGTCATACTGATACCTATTAGGTGTAAGGACGAGGTTGAAATATGCAAGCGCCATGGCCTCTTTATACACGTAATGATCAAGTGGTGGAGTTAGGATGTCGTGGTCTACTGTGTTGTCAAATGCTTTTCTTAGTGTCAATAAAATTATAGTGGATATTCCTTATTTTCCAGTGCTGTGTTGTAAAGCAGATCTAGCATTTTGTTAAGTGCATCATTAGTGCTTTTATTTTTCCTGAATCCAAATTGGCAGGGGTTGAGAATGTTTTGTGACGTTATAATGATATAGGCTCCTCGTGCACGAGTCTTTCAAAGATTTTGGATAGCAATGGTAAGTTTGATATTGGCTATAGTAGTTAATCTGTAGGGTACACCTTTATGATTGGTGTAAACCCTTGCCGTCTTGAGAGTTTCTCGGGATGGTGTTGCTTCTAGTGACTTGTTAAAAATGCAATTGAGATGGGTTTTAATGTGAGAGGACATGGTCCACTCTATATGTACAATAATGGTGGGGACATGAGCAGATTCCCTGAGTTATTTTAAGTGACTTTCTAATCTCGGTGACTTCCGTGGGCCTCATTTTTTTGGAGCAAAATAGATGGAATTTGGGGGAAAATTCACATTAGGTAGTCCCGGCATGGGCATTGGTACGTTGGAATTTTATTGGCAAGATTAGAACTATGGTTGGAGAAGGAAGTCGTCTTATCTTTTTGCTGTGTCGAGTGGGTTGCAGAGTGGTGTTTCAATTAGGTTTAGTTAGGTCAATATTCTGGTTTTTTTTTCAGTTTTTGGGTCCCTAGAATCTGAGTGTTTTCCAGGGCTTTTTTTATCTCCTATTGTGTCAGGAATCTACAGTAGTAGTAGAGTTGTTCTGGCTGTCTTTATTACTTTGGTGAGGACTGATGAATAGTGTTATAAAGATATCTTTGTGTATTAAAGCCCTGTCTATATTGCTTTTTCATATTGGGGTGTCTTATCAATGGATTTCAGAAATGGTGTGGTTAGCCATGAGGGCGCAACCATAAGCCGTTTGTTTGTTTGTGATCGTTTGGTTTTTATAGGACAATGTTTTTGTTTAGTCTAAGTGTTTATCTCACCTTCTTACATTTGGGCTGACACTAGTACAATATTTATGTTGTTTTTCATGGGTCTTTATGATTGATTCATGGTTCAAAAGGTTAAGGAAGCAGTAAAAGATGTAACATGGAGGCTTTGTTTCACTGTCACTCAGTGAATAGACAAATCCTGATAAGTTTAAATTAAGAGTAAAGTAGGCAGGGATTGTTTGAGTGAGTCACCATGGTTGTGCAATATATTAGCATAGATGGGAGTAATATAGAGAAGTGAATGCTCAGGTGTTTGGCAAGTGGTTTGGGGTTAAAAGATAAAGGAATCAGACCTAAAGTGGGAGTTTGTCTTAGTTTGCTCTTTGCTTTCGTGGGAGATTCTGAAGAGAAGTATTATTCATAGACATTAAGAAAGACGGATACACTGCAACAGGCTCCTACTGACCCATGCCAGCGCAGGTACATGTCCCCCCCCAAGATTAGACCAATGAACCCCCCCCCTGGCGGATTAGACCTATGACCCCACACTAGTCTGGTCACTACACTCAAGGATGGAGATCACTGCTACCAGACCAGCAGCACAAGCTAGTCTGGTCCAACTCACACCCTACCCACACCCAACAATTTTAGCCCTGGAATAACTGTACTCGGGAGTTTGTTACACTCATCAAAACAACTCTATTTCCAAAACCCAGTGTTTTCCTATATCCTTCATGAATATGACATGTTTCCAACTTGAAACTTTGCTGGTGTGTTCCTGTCTTGGCTGGAAATTATTCAGCACGCTATTTACATCCCCCTTTATTTATTCCTGTGTTCCACTTATAAAACTCGATCATTATCCCCCCTATTCTACGCCTTTCGAGAGAGTGCAGATTCATAGGGCCTCCAGTCATCCGCATAGCGGAAGATTTCTGATACATGGGATTCATCTTTGTCATCCTCCTCTGTCAAGTTCTTTCCAGTCGCATTTACTTTCCTTTCTGTAATACGGTGGACCAGAACTGAGAAGATAGTTTTAATGAGCCTCTAACCAAGGATATATTGAGTTGACGAACAAACCGTTGGATTCTACTATTTTATACTTCTTGATATAAAGCCCAAGAATTCTGTTTAGCTTTATGCGAAACACTAATGACACTGTGTCTTGCGTTTCAGATTCTGCTAACCAGAACTCTTAAATCCTGTTTTGCATGTCAGTAGTATTAAGATCTTCATTATTTAGTTTATAGGAGTTATTTAATGCCCAACATTAGAACTTTGCATTTGTCAATATTAAACTGCATCTGCCACTTCTCCGACCTCTTTGCTTCAGTCTTGTCTTTTCAACCTGGAGTGCTCTAGCGCCCTCATTAGGAATGAAACTTGGACGGCTATTTTGGTTGTCGGCAGCAAATTTCCTTATGTCGCTTTATTTCCCCATCTGATGTTCGTGTATGGTAATTTGTGAACAACAATCGGGCCCAAATGACACCTGAGGAACGCGGATTGTGACGTGCCCCAATTCTGATTTCACCCCTTTTATGCAAACTCATTCGCTGTCTATTTGTCAGCCTGCCTCTACAGGAAAAAAGTTCTCCTTCCTTTTCCATGTGCCTTAAGTGTTCCTCAATAGCCTTATGGTGTGGTAACTCTATCGAAAGCCCTTTCTGAAGTCCATATAAACAATATTTTTTCATTACCATGATCTACATCCTCAACAACACCTTAGTGAAAAAAGTTTGTAAATTCGTAAGAACAGTGAACGCCCATTTGTAAAAACTTTGTTGAAGATTCATTAATGGAATCTGTTGCTCGTCAAGATGGGCTACGAATGGCTTCGGGCAAATATTGATTCATAAAGTTTACTATATGGTGGTAAGGCTTAACTGGTCTATAGTTCGAAGCCAAGGACCTGTTCACCTTGCCTTGTAATAGGTATTGCATTTTGCCAATTTTCACGTATCAGGCACTAGTGGATGCAGATTGCTTAGTGATGTTTAAAAAAGATTAGCCAAAGGTATGCTAAGTTCCTCTTTATTTTTCCCCTTTTAAAACACCCTTGCAAACAGTTCATCAGGGCCTGGGGATTTGTTGGGTTTTAGTTTCTCTATTTGTCTGAGGACCATGTCGCTAGCTACTGCAAATCGTACTAGTTTATTACCCATCCGTTCTTCAGGAATATCACTAGTATTTTCTGGGTGAAAACTGAGAGGAAGTAGGTATTGAGAATTTCACTGTCAGTGAAATCTGACCGAGTTACTTTTAAAGTGGGCAATCTTGTCCCTAATCTTACATCGGTATACCTAAAAGAACCCTTTTGGGTTAGTCTTTGAATCCCTTGTGACCTTACCTCATAATCCCTTTTTGCTTTTCTTATTCCTTTCTTTATTTCTCTCTTTAATTAAATTATATTGGTTTCTTAACTGCCCATCCCCCTTTTGATATCCCTTTATATATGCCTTTCTTTTTGACCAATGAGATGTTTTAATCTATTGTTCATCCATTTGGGATAATTTTTGTTAGATCTAATTTCCTACTCGAAACAAAAGTTGTCTTGGCAGCTAGAACTTTTGCTCTGAAAATGTCATATGGCACCAAGATCACCTACCTGACCATAGTCAGGACATCCCAATTTAGCCCACCAGGTAATTTTTCAGTCCCATGAAGTCCGAAAAGCGAAAATCTGGGACAGAGATTTGATTGCAGTTATCTGGTTTAAATTTCCTGATATATTTGAAACAAGTGACTTGTGATCACTTTCCCAAGCTCATCATTAACCTCAAGATTATAATTAGTGAATCTTTGTTGGCAAAAACCCAAATCAAGCAGATTGTTTCTTCTAGTTGGTTCTGTCACAACCTGTTCTAAAAAAGCAATTTTCCCGAACCTTTCAAGAAAGTCACTAGACTCAAGAATTTCCTGTTCATATTGTTCCAAACAATTTGTCTAAAGTTAAAATCTCCCATTATCACAACATTTTCCCTATCTGATGCCTTATGAATTTTGTCCCCCTAACAGCTTACTGCCCTCCCTATCAAGGTTTGGGCCTATAAATCACACCCCAAAATTAATTTGTCATGTCCCTCGAGAAACTGTAGCCAAACAGATTTCTGTGTTCAATGTTTCTAATCTTATGTCATGTCTAAGACAAACAATTAATTTTTCTCTGACATCGCCACACCACACCCTTCCTGTTGACCCTATTTGGTGTGGATAGTTTATAGCCCTGTATGTTGCATTCAGAAGGCATTTCTCTATCTTTCAGGTTGAACCAGGTCTTGTTATACCAATAATTCTATATTACCTACACTTTCAAGTAATCTTAGTCATCTATCTTATTTCTTAGACTCCTACTAATTGTATAGTCACTCGTTGGCCTCTACGATGTCTCTTTGTTTGTTGATCAATTGATTTGCCATTACTAGCAACTTATTTTTGAATATTGTCGTTAAACATATATCCCTGAGGGTATCCCGGTAATAACTGCTGATTTTAACCTAAGCTCAAGCCTGATTGTTTCCCACTAACACCCATAAACCTTAAAATCAATTCATTTAAATTCCTAGACCAATCATCAGTTACCCTCTCGAATTGAATTGGCTAATGCAACCACTCTCCCCAGAGAGATGAACCTCATCCCATGCATACATATCATGTTAGCCAAAGAATAGGTCCCAGTTACACGAATGGGATTGTAAGTTCCTTGCAGTACCTGTCTAGCCATCAAATTATATACCAGTAGCCCAGACATCCAGTCATTGCCCACTCCTTTCTATGCAAGACTACATATGACTAGGAATCCCTCCCTTAGACTAACTATGTACTCTATGGCTAACCTGTACATATCACAACTCCTCGCTCCTCCCTTCTCAATGTCATTACCCCCAGCAACAAGACAGAAATGGCTTGGTTCCAAAATTATTAACCTGCCCTAAATTATCCAATCTGTTTATTCACCAACACACTCTAGAAGGCAAACTCTCTTCCTGACCTTTCTGTCTCTGTTACAAAATGCACAGTCCATGATAACTTACCTGAGAATCGCCCGACTATTAAAATATTCTTACCTTGATTAGCAGGGGAAATCATGGTACCCTCAACCTCACTATCTCACTGAAGTACAATCATCTTGAGACAGAGAATCGATTTCCTACCTTCACCACTTCTCTATTACTCTCCTCATCATGCCTTCGTCTGAACTGTGAACCACTTGCCACTAAAGTAAAGCAGCTGCCATCTATCACTGCTGTGACCTTGCCTTCCTACAGCTAATCCTTCCACACTCGCCCCAAACTCATCGATGTGAAACCTACAGCCTACCTATTTTTTCCTCCTGAAAGAAGTAGAATCTCCTTCTTCAACACTTGAACTTGAGATTGCAAGGTTGGTTAATGATTTGGTAGGGTGTTGTAATAAGAAGGAAATTAAATCTGAATATAGGAAGAGTAAGGTGATGAAACAAAAAAAAATAGTAACGAAGATTGGATATTAGTTTGAGGAAGAGAGTAGGTAGGAGGTGAAATGTGTTTCAGATATATGATTGTACGGGTCAGCAGATGGGTCATGTCAATGAAGGATGAGGTATATCATAGAATTGTAGAGGGAAAAAGGTGGAGTGGTGCACTGAGGAGTCTTTGGAGACAAAGAACTTTTAATCCATGAAAGCAAAGAGGGGAATGTATAAGAGTATAGATTTTATACTAACGCTCTTGTATGGGTGAGGCTTGGAATGAATGTTGCAACAAGGAAAGGCTGGAGGCAGTGAGTTGTCATGTCTGAGGGCAATGTGTGGTGTGAATATAATTCAAGGATCCGTAAGTTTGAGATTAGGAGGTTGGGATTACCAAATTATTATCCCAAAGTGCTGAGGAGGGCTATGAGATGGTTTGAACATGTAGAGGCGGATGGAATGAAATATAATGACTTCGAGAGTGTAATAAAGCTGTAGTGGAGGGGGAAGGGGCAGGGAGGTCGGCCTAGGAAAGGTTGAGAGAGGGGGTAAAGGAGATTTTGTGTTGAGGGGCATTAGGAAACCTCCAGCAAGCTGCCGTGAGTGTGTTAGAGGGAGCGAATGGAGGCAAATGGTTTTTTTAAGACTTGACATGCTGTTGGAGCGTAAGCCCAGGTAACCTTTATGAAGGATTCAGGGAAGCTGGAGGCCAGACTTGATCCGGAGATGGGAAGTACAGTGACTGCACTCTGTAGGAGGGGTGTTAATGTGCAGTTTTTATATCTGTAGTGTAGCATGCCTCTGGCAAGACAGTGATAGAGTGAAGGAGAAGTTTTTCTTTTTCAGACACCCTGCCTTGTTGGAAAATGGTGATGTGTTAATAAGGAAAAAAAAATTTGTTACAATATCATATATAAGTAGCAAATAGAGCTAGGCCTTAAAAAATGCAAGTACAGTACACACATTTGCTAACCTAACCTTAAACGGTCCAAACCGTATATATACGTTCACTGCGTGTAGTGCCCCCAACGTATATATACGTCTTTCTTGTCAATTTTTCAACATTGCCACGATTAAGCCTGAGTCACCTAGACATGAGAGAATGGGTGTTCGCAACTCACCTGTGCACCATATTAAAAATAATTGGGGATGCCTGGGTACCATAATGCTCTTTTTTTCCTTTTAAAAAAGGAAGATTTTTGTTTTCTCAAAAACTTTGGGGCCTAATGGCGCGTGAACGTAAGACGTTTGGGACGTTTTAAAGGGTTAAATTATTTTCCATCTGTAACTAATATAGTGGTGAATATATTTATTGTAGGAATTCGAAATAGTGATGATGGTATAACGGACAACTGCTGCATTAGCAAATTGGGTGTAAAGTGACGCATTGTAAAGTGGGGCCCTACTGTACAGGCCCGCAAAAAAATCTATACATGTATAACTAAAAAAAAAAAAGTGTGATGACGAAGTGTACTGGTTCTTGTCTTTCTCCATTGTATTCCCAACCATGCTAATGCTTCATTGCTCGTTCCAGAGCTCGGTGACGAAGGAGGCCTGCTAGTTTTCCTCAGTGCCCTTTTCTCACACTTTGCCATGCTATATCCATTCCAAGTGTCAGAATGGTGAACTAAACTTTCCAGTTGTAGAGAAGACCCATGCACCCCTTTATTAGAGCAAGGCATGGTCTCTGATATTTAGCCGCAGACCTGAAGTGACGAGGATGGCAATTTTCAACTTCAAGAACAAGCAACCTCACTCCCACCAGGCACAGAACCACCCAAAGACTTCTCTTTTGCACAGACAAGATCCTGAAGAGGGAAGTGTTATCAGATCCTGCCATAACAGTCCGCAGACCTCAAGCAAAATCCAGGTGGCAGTGGAAGCAGGCTGCTTTCTGAGGTTGTAAATTGCCGGTCCTCATCACCTTCAGTTCTGGGCAGCTATGTGTATCACAGACATGCCTTCTCTAAAAGGTGAGTGCATGGGTTCTTCACTGCAATTGAAAAGTTTAGTTTGATTCATTCTGACCACTTTGGGTGGAGATACAGCTTGGCAAAAAAGGGGGGGTGCAGGGGAAAAAGGGCACTGAGAACAACTAGCAGGCCCTCCTTCCTCACTGAGCTCTGGCAAGGGCACGGGGGGGGAAGCGTGGCATGTTGGGAAACAATGGAGGGAGACAGGCTCCAGAAACACTACATCACACTTTTTTATATGGTGGAAACATGATGAAATGTATCATCTAATCATGTGTAAAAGATTTGTTTTTGCAATGGACATGTACAGATTTTTTTTTGCGGGAACTGTGCCTTTGCTTCATTCCACTCTCTGATCTTTGTCACTAAACCACTTCTCCCCATTCCACTACAACTACTACTACAATCCAATACAATCTCCACTTTCTTATATTTCACCTCATTCCTGTACCACTTCCTCTCATATATATACTGGCTCACTTACCTCATGTGTAATGGTAACTTGTTAATAGTTCACATTTTACCCAGATGACATTATAGTTTTCTGTCTTATATGTGCTCATTGGTTGGTGTTACCTCTGCCAACTGCCCTTCTTAACCCTTTGGGGTCGACCAGGTCCTCTCAGAGACTTGTTCTCAGGACGCCAAATTTAAAAAAAAAATAATTTTTTTCTTATGAAAGATAGAAATCTTTTTCCCATCATAATGACACCAGAATATAAAATTTGCGAATGGAAAACTTACGGATTATGCTCCGCAAAGTTAGCGGTCGCGGGGGAAACGATGTTTTTATCATCGGTGATTTGCCCCAACTTAGAGCCCTAGTTTCGGCCCAATTCCAGTGAACTACTAGTCGACAAAATCTTACATTTCGCTAAAACTCCATTTTTTCTATCGAATGAGTACAAGACACCACCCATTTTACCGAATTTCAACTTCCAATAAAAGTGGTCAGAATTTAGCAATTTTTGCCATCTCTCTCGCAAATCTCAAAAGCTGCCAATTTCCGAATAGGGTCCAGAATAAACAAAGAAGATTTCCTGGCACCTAAAATACAGTGGAACCCCCGGAGTAAAACGATCAGCTCGCAACTCACCAATTATGTAATTATTTTTGTAAGTGCTTTGTAGTTATTTTTAGGGGTCTGAATTGGACTAATCTAATTCACAATATTCGATGGGAACAAATTCGGTCTATAACGGCACCCAAACAGACGTTCAGGATTGAAATAATTATCGTTTATTGCGGGGTGTTCACTGTAATAGTTTTCTGTTTGTTAGTCACTCCCCCCGCCCCTCTTATATTTCTTTGGCTTTCCACTTGGGGGGAATTTTTATTCTTACAAAAAAAATAAGATTTATCTGTTATGCAATAAAAAATTTACTACTGCATTAGTGTAGAAATGGTATAGATAATATATCGCGCACTTTGTGAAAGATATAAGACTCGCCAGTTATGTGATGGACGCTTGACATGATTTGTTTACATTTGAACTTTTGGTAAAATCAAACATTTCTTGCTACTTTGAGCTCATTTCAAGGCACATTACATTGTAAACAGTCAAAATCATCTCAATTTCGTAATATGTCCTTCCATTCTATAAAATGAGACCAAGAAAAACTATAATACAACAATAAATACCATACGAAAATACAGTGGCAAAGTCGGCTGTGTTAATCCAAAAACACGGTCAAAGTTTTTTTTCCTCATACGCACTGGTGTGCGCAGGATTTTTTTATACTGTGCACTACGGACCACATAGACCCCATTCTTACATATGTAGGGCCTACTAGCTTTCCTCTCACTAAGATTTGGAGCACTAAAATTTTAGGCTACTAGTACTCCGAAACCCCAAAGGGTTAACTTTCCCTCTTGAACACTCTTACAACACTGCCTACTGCCCTTCTTAATTTCACCTCATGAATACTCCTACAACACTGCCTACTGCCCTTCTAAATCTACCACTTGAACACTCCTACCACACTGTCTACTGCCCCTTCTTAACTCTACCCTTGAACACTCCTACAACCCCTGCCTACTGCCCTTCTTAACTCTAATCTCTTGAAACACTCCTACAACACTGTCTACTGCCCTCTTAACTCTATCTCTTGAACACCTCCCTACAACACTGCCTACTGCTCTTAACTCTACCTCTTGATCACTCCTACAAAACACTGCCTGACTGCCCTTCTTAACTCTAACCTCTTGAAAACACTCCTACAACACTGCCTACAGCCCTCTTAACTCTATCTCTTGACCACTCCCTACAACACTGTCTACTGCCCTTTCTTAACTCTATCTCATTGAACACTCCTACAACACTGCCTACTACTGCCCGTCTTAAATCTACCTCTGAAAACATCCTACAACACTGCCAACTGCCCTTCTTAACTCCTATCTCTTGAACACTCCTACAACACTGCCTACGCCCTTCTTAAAATCTACCTCTTGAAACACCTCCAACAACACGTCTACTGCCCTTCTAAAATCTACCTCTGAACACTCCTACAAACACTGCCTACTGCCCTTCTAACTATACCTCTTGAACACTCCTACAACACAGTCCGAACTGCCCTTCTTAAATCTACCTCATGAACCTCCTACAACACTGCCTACTGCCCTTAAAGAACTCTACCTCTTGAACACTCGTCCTACAACACTGTCTACTGCCCCTTCTTAACTCTACTCTTGAACACTCCAACAACCTGGCCCTACTGCCCTTCTTAACTCACCTCGTGAACACTCCTACAACACTCCTACTGCCCTTAACTCTACTCCTTGAACACTCCTAACAACACTGCCTACTGCCCTTCCTTAAATCTACCCTTTGCACACTCCTAAACACTGCCTACTTGCCCTGCTTAAATCTACCTCTTGAACACTCCTATAACACTGCCTACTACTGACCTCTTAAATCTACCTCTTGAACACTCCTATAACACTGCCTACTGCCCTTCTAAATCTACTCTTGAACACTCCTACAACACTGCCACTGCCTTCTTAAATCTACTCTTGAACACTCCTACAACACTGCCTACTGCCCTTCTTAAATCTACCTCTTGAACACTCCTACAACACTGCCTACTGCCCTTCTTAAATCTACCTCTTGAACACTCCTACAACACTGCCTACTGCCCTTCTTAACTCTACCTCTTGAACACTCCTACAACACTGCCTACTGCCCTTCTTAAATCTACCTCTTGAACACTCCTACAACACTGCCTACTCCATTAAATCGACCACTTGTACACTCCTACAACACTGCCTACTGCCCTTAACTCTACCTCTTGAACACTCCTACAACACACTGCTCTCTGACCTTTGCATATCTCATATCTAGCACAATCCATCCTGCAGTGCTCTATCACCCTTGTAGGTTTAACACTTAGTATGATTATGTTATTCAAATGAATATAACAACTTAAAATGTTTATGTTCAATGTCATATTGTTTATGCAATCATCAGTTAATCCTTTCATTGTCAGTCCCACAATATTACGGCTAGAGAGCCAGTGTTGGTCCCTTAATACAATGCCAAAATTCTAGCACCTTCAAATCCGGTTGGAGAAAGCTGGTAGGCTTACATGTGTGAGAATGCATCTGTGTGCTCAGTGTGCATAGTATAAAAAATCCTGCAGCACGCAGTGCATAATGAGAAAAAAAAATTCCAACCATGTTCTTGGTTTAACCCTTTCAGGGTCCAAGCCCAAAATCGGAAGGGGTGCCCCAGTGTCCAAGAAATTTTGAAAAGAAAAAAAAAAAGATTTTTCTTACAGAATTAAAGATAATATTTTTGTTAAGGTAATAAAACAAAAAAAAAATCTGATCAGTACTTACCGAGATACAGCGGCAGAAAGTTGACCCAAAATGACCGGGTGGCGGCAACATCAGTGACTTCCGCAAAATTGCATTTTTTTATTTTACGTTTTTTATACTTTTTTTCTTTTCTTTTCTAATTTTTGTTTCTTTTTCTAATAACATTTGTGGCCTGTGAGACCAATATAATGTATATTGTATAAGTGTAACACTGAATGTATTAGAACACAAATAACTGCACCAGCTAATTTATCATTATATTGGCTTACAAAACTTGTTTCAAGTTATTGTAAACAAAATGATGAAAATATTTAGTGCGGCTCTTGTGTTGAATACCAACGGTACCCCATATAGTACCATCTGTACAATGGGTGCATAGGGTGCAATGGTAATAGTACATTGTACATAAGGTACACTGGTACCAATGGTTGAATATGGTACAAAATGGCAAAATGATACAATGGTACCATATGATACAATGGTACCATAGGTAGAATATGGTACAATGGCAACCATTTGGTACTATGGTACCATATGATAACAATGGTAACCATAGGGTGCAATGGAACCTTATGGTACCATATGGTGCAAATGGTACCATATGGTACATTGTACCATCAGTACAATATACCAATCGTTCAATTGTACCATATGGTACTATATGGAACTTTGTATTCAGCACACACTAATGTTTTCATTTTATTTTGTTTTACAATAGTTGTTTCAAGAAAACAAAAATATGCAAAAATGTTGTAATTAATAATGTTCTAAGGATAATTTACAAGTGTAAAGGACCTGACGTGTTCCTTAGGAGGTAGACAAACACTTTGTCCTGGGAAACTGCCGAGTCAGTAGCTGCTTGCGTTCACTCACATCTTGGCTGGTGTCTCATGCCACCCAACACCTATGACCATATGAAAGTAGTAAGGAAGTAAGTAAGTTTTATTCAGTATACACAAATACAGTTACATAAAAATATCATACATAGCAGCATATGTTAAGAACCTAGATAACCCAAAAAAAAGTCAGACAGAGTGACTTCTTTTCCATTGGGGTCCTTTTACTTATTATTATAATATAAAGGTTAAATATTTTCTTATTGTCAACAATGAAGAAACATCTTTTATCAACTAAAAAGGACTATCTGCGATCCACCAAGGTCATTAGGACTATCTACATTACGAAGGCATTACAAGGGAATAAGGTAAAATTTACACGAATTTTAGCTCTAAAAAATAGAAAATCATTCCCCCGCCCTTTCTGTTGCTTCATTCATCAGACACATTTTCGCCAGTCCTTCTTGAACTGGTTCAAGCTATGACTGGCCTTGAATTTGTGGGTAGTCTGTTTCCATTCCTTTATACTGCTGTACAATAAAAGGGGGTTGATGAAGGCCTGGCCACTGACTGTGGGTACTACAAAGTTGTGCTCTCTCCCTGTCTCCCCCCTAGTTTCTATGATTGCTGGTGCCCAGCCTTGACAAAATTGACAGCAAGATATTCTGGACATTGCTTGTGAGCAATTTTATAACAGATTTAGCTTCAGTTGTTTTAACTCGTTCTTCAACATTCAGCATATCCAAAACACTTAATTTCATCCTGCCTATATGTTTCTCTGGGCCCAGCCCCAGGATGAAACTTACGATTTTGTTCTGGGTGGATTTGCAGCTATCTTCCAGTGTTTTTGTCAAGGCAAGTAACCAAGAAGAGCAAGTGTAATCCATATGCATTGTATAAGGCTAGACATAGAGTCCTGCGAAGCCTCAGTAAGGTAGAACACTGGCTTGTCATACAGGAACTTCAGCTGGGGGGCAGGCCGGGCGGGACGACACTGGTTTCCCTATCAATTCTCCTACATGCATGGGTCGAAAGGATTCCAAATATTTTTATCTGATGAATCCAAAGTGATGGGGACGCCCCATTACAATTGAACATTAAAATATTTACCCTTCTCAGTTTATGTTTCGTGCCAAAGAGAATGGCTTCAGTTTCCCTAGGTTAATGATAGTTTGTTTGTCTACTAACCATTTCTGCAGGAACCTCCACAGTTCCAGTGTTAAAACATTAGCAATACTTGTGGGTCTTTACCGACACTAACATACAATGTCATCTGCATACTGTAAGAGTTTGCACTTGACACTGATAGGGCATATCATTGACATACATAAGAATAATAAGGGACCCAGAATACTACCTTGGGAACGCCACATTTATCGGCGAGGGGTTCTGATTCTGTTTTGTTGATTTTGACTATTTGTCCTCCTGTTGCTAAGGGAGGACTTAAACCATCGACAGAACCAATACCGAATAGTTTGAAGTTTATTACAGAATATATTGTGGTTGACAGTATCGAAGGCCTTTTGCAGGTCTAAGGTTATCATGCTAAGAGTTTTCCCCTTTGACATTCAGTTCTCAGGTAATCCTCAGATTAAAAGGGAGGTGTCGGTTGAGTAGGATCTTCTAAAGCCCGATTGATAGCTAAGGAGGTGTTGTTGTCATTAAGGTACTTAACTACTTGAGAATACACCGCCCTTCTCTAGAATTTTAGATATTATACTGGAGTATACTAACAGGCCTATAGTTCTTCATCAACCTACAATTTTTCTTTGACGATAGAGTAACTCTGGCCTCCTTGAACCCTCCGGTACTGTAATAGTGGTGATTGATAGATTATTATGTGAGGCATAGGGATTGACAGTTCAGAAGCACCATCTTGTAGGACTTAGACGGATGTTATTCAGGGCCTGTGCTCTTAGTTTGGTTTAACCTCTTAGTCTTTTTGAATAAAGTCAATGAGAAATACACCTGACTATTACAACTGTTGTGGTTACCCCTTATAGGTATAGTATGTGTTGAAACTTATCAGAGTCTGTTGTTAAAGTTATTTGTGCACTTGTAGTTTACTTTACTAGTGTTGAGCAACGATGTGTAGTCGAATGAATTAAAGCAATTTGCCACTTAAGATTTCGTGGCATACCTCATATATCGATAGTGAGTACTTTGTTAAGACCTATCAACTGGCTTATGGCTAAAACCCAACTGTTTTAGTTTGTGGACAGAGCTTTCTGGCGTTATGCTTATACACTTCAATTTTTGAGCAGTATGCTTTGCCTTTGCGCCATTTTATAAAAAGTCTCTGTACTCTGTTCCTCACCCTTTGGAATTCATTTAGTGCTGCAATATCCGGTCTGTTTTGCTTTTAAATCTTTTTTTAGCAGCTGGTCTCTCTGAATTCATATTACTAATATCACAGTATTCACACCAGGGTTCAGTTCTTTCGTTTAATCCTAACCTCTTTAAACTGGTGCAATATATCAAGGATGTATGAACATTGTTTTGGAATTTTTCCAGTGCATCGTTACGGTCCGTGCAACTTGTTATCTCTGTCCAGTCAAATGTTAGCCTATTTACCAGTGTTTCTTTACTGTAGTTTCTAGTTGACCTCATTTATATTGTCCTGTGTAGGCCTATCCTATCCCTAGTTATTTTCCTGTGCAGTAATATGAAATGATCACTAAGACCCTGTGGGTAATGACGGCTTGACTGACTAATGTTCTCAGAGTGGGGGGTTAACAAAGTATGGTGGTCCATTAGGGTGGCTAGAAACGTGTGGGATCCGGGTTGGAGTATTAAATAAGTTTGAGTGTAAACCATAACCCCCCGGCCGGATTGAACCCGCGGTCATGAGTCTCAAAACTCCAAGCCCACCGTTAAAAAACTTGCATTTGTGGTCACAGAGGTGCCTGTGCTAACTTTCCTATGGGGTATAAATATACTAGTTGGATAATCTTATTGTGGCTAGCTGGTCTAGTGGCTAACCGCGACGGGCTGATTTTGAGACTCTATGCCGCGTTCAATCCCGGCCGGGGGTATGGTTTATTTGCAATCGTGTCATTACGATTTCTTGAGTCATGTTGACGCAGTGAAGGACTTGAGCTTGAGTTTGTCCCACAGCCACTCTAGCTGGAGATTCGTCAGTAAAAACTTGCATTTGTGGTCACAGTGGGCCTGTGTTAACTTTCTATGGTGTAGAAATATACCTGTAGGATGAATCTTATGTGGCTACTGGTCTAGTGGCTAACGCGACGGCTGGAGTTTTTTGAGACTCTATGGACCGCGGGTTCAAGTCCGGCGGGGGTATGGTTTTAATTTGTAAACAATCGGTCATTACGATTTCCTTGTGTCAAGTTGAGTGTAACTATTTAAATGCCTAGAATTTGCTTAAACCTTTTGCATAGCCCGTTATTTTGCTGCTGAAAACAGATATTGAAGACGCCCAGTATTATTGTTCCTCGCAATTGTTTTCACTCCGGACAAGACTTCGGGAACAAGTCTTCTAAGAACTGGTCCTGGGTAGGAGGCAGTAACAGTTCCTACAAGATGTGGGTTTGGTCCTAGGAAGCAGCACTTCAAACCATAGAAACACCAGTTTAATTGTTATTTAAATCAGGTCTTGGGTTGAAGCTAATCATTTCTAATGTAGGCAACATACTCCACCACCCTATCTGTTCCTATCTACGCGTTTATATTGTAACCATCTATTTGACCTCGTCGCAGTCCACCGTATCATCCAACCAAGGATTCAGAGATGTTTATTACTAACTACTGCCGCCCTAATTTTGTTACTAGAATCCTAATCACTGCCAATTAGGAAGGAAGTGGATCATGCATTGACATGAATAAAGTGAAGGCCCTGTTTTCATAAAACCAATCATATTCATCAATATAGGGCAATGGGTCCATTTGATTAAAATTTGGTAAATCAATGTCAACACTGGCTAAATGGTAACTGTGGGCCAAAGTCATTTGTTATCACACCAAATGAATTCTGGCAACCGTTGCTAAATTGTTCATACATCCATCATGCACCCACCCCTTACAACATTTTACATAAGTGTGCCGTTTTCTGTTTTTCATGCGCTTTATACATGTATGCATCTGTTTGTAGTGTTGAGATAATAATGCTAGTATTGTCTCACATTGACCTTGTATGCATTACATATGGAGTATCATATGTTAACAGGGTAAGCATATGGTACATTGTACTTTTGGGATAATAAGGGTACCATGAAGTACAGGATAGCATATGGTGCATCAGGTACCATAGGAACAGGGTAATCATATACACAGGGTAACCATATAGCACAGGTACCATAGAGCACAGGGTACCATACAGTACAGGACACCATATGGTACAGATACAAGGGTCCCTATGGAAATAAGTCACCCTGACTTTTTTGGGTTATCCTAGGAATTTTATACCTATGCTGCTAGGTATGATAAGCTATGTAATTGTATTTCTGTAAACACCTGAATAAACTTACTTATGATGCCACATGCACTTGAGTAAGTTTATTTAGTTATACACAAATAAAGTTACATAGAAATCATACAAAGCAACATATGTTTGGAGAACCTAGGATAACCCAAAACAGTCAGACAACTTATTTCCTTAGGGTCCCTGTACCCTGTACCATATGGTATAATGTTCCATAGATGGTAGCAATTACTAAGATGGTACATTTACCATATGGTACCATTGAAACCATAAGGTACCATTGTTACCATATGACCATTGTACATATACCATTTGAACCATAGATACCATTGAATGACATGGCACATTGTACCAATGGAACAATGTTATCATATGGTTCAAAAACCATAGAATTCCTCTTCAGGCTCCCTTCTCCATCAGTCCTTAGAACTGAAAGTGTGAAGAGGAGAGTCAGAATTCACCCAGAGAGTGAGTGGGGAGTGAGAGCTTCCTTGCCACCAGGCACGATGAACAAAGCTACTTTGCCGGCATTCCCACAATGCCATACGGGCATCCATATTTTTTCTATAGCGTGCACACTGAAACAATACCACGGGCGGGATTTGAACCCACGGGCAGAAAGTCTCAAAACTCCAGACCGTCGTGTTAGCCACTGGGCCAGCTAGCTTCAATAAGATTCGTCCAACTAGGTATATTTCTACACCATAGGAAGGTTAGCATAGGCACCACTGTAACCACAAATGCAAGTTTTTACAGACGAATCTCCTGCTAGCATGGCCATCACAAACTCTAGCTCAAGTCCCCTCAAAGCCGTCAACATGACTCACGAAATCATAATGACACGATTGCAAACCATATGGTTTGTTTGCAGTCATGTCATTACGATTTGTGAGTTGTGCATACTGACCACCCAGACCCATTCTCTCAGATGTAGGCCTACACCAGGCTCTCGGCTAAATTAGACACCGCTATACTTTTGGTGTAGACCTACAGTTTGGGCCCTGAACATAAAGCCATAGATCTACAGGACGGACCCTGAAAGGGTTAAAACACCGATTTTGCAGTGTATTTTTGTATGATATTTATGGATGTATTCTCATTTTCTTGGTCTCATTTGATAGATTGGAAGATATACTACAGAAATAGAGATGATTTTAAATGGTTTTCAGACAAAAAGTACCTTGAAATTGAGCTCAAAGTAGCAGAGATGTTCGATTTTTGCCTATGTTCAAGAGTGAACAAATCATGCCACATGTCCAATACTCATCAGCTAGTGGGTCTGATATGCTTTCACAAATGTGCTGATATTATTTATACCATTTTTACAATAATGCAGAAGTGTGCATAACAGTAAATCTTCTATTTCTTGTGTGAATAAAAATTCAAAATGGAAAGCAAGCATAATATAAGAGGGACCTGGAGATGTGACTGATGAACAGAGAAAATGTTATTTTAGTGCTAGGAATGTCTGTATTGTTTATTCTCGCCCCTATTTTGAAATTGGCCTTGCTTGAATTGTGTATGAAATTGGCCAAATTGCCAAATTCTGATCACTTTATTGCATAGTTAAAATCAGTAAATGGAGTTCTAGCAAAATAGTTATGAGTTTGGTCAACTGGAACAACGAATTGGCCAAAAATAGGGCTCAAAGTGGGCAAAATCGGCGATGCATAAATATCGCCAAGAGTGCTAACTTTGTGAGAGTGCAATTCTGTAAGTTTTACATTAAATTTTGTTTTTTGTCTCATTACCATCGGGAAAAGATTATCATTTCACAAGAAAAAAATATTTTTTTTTTTCCGAATATTTTTTGACACAGAACAAGAGTTTAGAAACGGGTCCCCACAGTGAAAGGGTTAAGAGAATTATTATATTCAATGTGATTTATCTGTAAGAGCTTTACAGATAAACATAGATATATATTGTGACTGAAAACTTCTTTTACTCCTTATAAATATGACTGACAATCTTATTCCATGAAATATATGATAATTCAAACAGATTTGTTTTCTCGTTCAGTAAGTTGTGTTGGTAATGGTAGAATATTGTACTATACTGATTGATGTTTCTATTTCAGAAGAATTTGTGGAGCACTAACAGGTTGTATCTTCCTAGACACTATATCTCCAGTACTTCAAGAAACAGCTGAACAACAACTAATATTAAAGAAGTATTTTGTACAACACTATGTCTTCAGTATTGCAAGATGAACAGCATTTGTGAGAAAAAGAAGTTATTAATACTGTAGTTAAGAATTTTCAGAAAAAAATGTGTTTAATCTTAATAAAAAATAATAAAAAATGTTCTTCAGTGTATCTGTAGAGTTCTAATACATATGTTAGTCTTTTCGTGCACATAAAAAATCATGGCAGTCTTTTAAGACACACAAAATAATCTTTTTTATTGCTCTTAATTAGAGTTTTGCCTAAAGAAAAGTCATAACCTGGGAATATATTCATATGGAAACCTTAATCTTCAGTGTCGAAAATAGTTTACCAAAATATGAATCTAAAAATATGCTTGAAAGTACTGTTGAATGACTAAAATATTTTAAAATTAAATACCTTCTCTTGAAAAATATGAAAAAACATAAAGGAAATAAACCATATCAGTGTTCAGAGTGTCTGAAATGTTTTAGTCAAAAAGGCACTCTTGTGACACACATGCAGGTACATACTGGAGATAAACCATTTCATTGTTCAGAGTGTCTGAAATGTTTTAGTGTGAAAAGTAACCTTGTGAAACATATGCGAGTACATACAGGAAATAAACCATTTCAATGTTCAGAGTGTCTGAAATGTTTTAGTGAAAGAGGCAATCTTGTGAGGCATATGCGAGTACATACAGGAAATAAACCATTTCAATGTGCAGAGTGTCTGAAATGTTTTAGTCAAAAAAACAATCTTGTGACACACATGCAAGTACATACAGGAGATAAACCATTTCAGTGTTCAGAATGTCTGAAATGTTTTAGTGTAAAAAGCCATTTTGTATCACACATGCGAGTACACACGGGAGATAAGCCATTTCAATGTTCGGAATGTCTGAAATGTTTTAGTGAAAGAGGCAATCTTGTGAGACATATGCGGGTACATACAAGAAATAAACCATTTCAGTGTGCAGAGTGTCTGAAATGTTTTAGTCAAAAAAGCTATCTTGTGTCACATATGATAAACCACACAGGAGATAAATGATTTCAGTGCTCAGAGTGTCAGAAATGTTTTACTAAAAAAAGCAATCTTGAGTCACAAATGCAAATACATACAGGAGATAAACCATTCCAATGTGCCGAGTGTCTGAAATGTTTTAGTCAAAAAAGCAATCTTGTGTCACATATGATAAACCACACAGGAGATAAATCATTTCAGTGCTCAGTGTGTCAGAAATGTTTTACTAAAAAAAGCAGTCTTGTGTCACATATGCAGATACACACAGGAGATAAACCATTTCAATGTGCCGAGTGTCTGAAATGTTTTAGTCAAAAAGGCAGTCTTGTGAAACATGTGCGAGTGCATACAGGAGATAAAATATGTTAGTCTTTAACCCTTTCAGGGTCCAGAGGCAAAATCTCAAGAGTGACAGCCAAGGTCAAAGAATTTTCAAGAAAAAAAAATTCTTATGGAATTAAAGATAATATTTTTTATAGGTAATACTTTCCTAGACATAGAGGCATGAAGTTGACCCTCAGTGATTGGGCGGTGGCAATATTGGCGACTTCCGTAAATTCGCATTTTTTTTTATTTTACTTTTTTGTTTTTCTTTTATATTATTTTTTCCCAGTAACGTTTGTGGCCTGTGAGACCAATATAATGCATAACGTACATATATACACTCGTTATATTCAACACAATAGCCGCACTAATATTTTCATCATTATATTGTTTACAATACTTGTTTACAACTAAAAACATGCAAAAATGTTGTATACTAATAATGTTCTATTATATATTTACACATGTACAGCCACTGGACATGTTCCTAGAAAGGCTGCCATCTGTGAAAGTCTTTGAAACAAGGTGTCATGCACAGTGGTGTCTTACTTGTCTGTGGACCAGTATGATTTTATATTATTTATTTATTTATTAATTTGAACATGATACAGAGAAGTACAAAGGAATACAGTTATTAAAGTGCAACATGCCAAAGCCCCTTGTATGCAGAGCATTATGGGCAGGCTTAAAATTAACTTAAGATTAACTAAGCAATGATATATTCAGTGGTAAAAACATTATTGTTAACAGATAACAATTTAGCACAAATGAGTATTACGAAGACAGGTCATATGGTCATTTACCGTGTTGCTGTGCATTCAATAGAATGCAGTATTCTGTTAGGTAATGTAATTAAAAAAATAACAAAGTTTGATTGGGTCACAGGTTAGACATTTATGAGATACAATAATGAGAAACATTTATGAGATACAATTTGAGATACAATTGTTCAGTATTTATTTAGTTGTGGGCGAGTAAGTAATTTTTGAGAAGAGACTTGAATTTATAAACAGTGTTTCTTTTATATTCACAGGTAATGAATTCCAGATTTTAGGGCCTTTTATGTGCATTGAGTTTTTGCATAGCGTGAGGTGGACACAAGGAACATCAAAGAGTGATCTGTGCCTTGTGTTATGGTCATGTGTTCTGTTGAGGTTGACTTAAGAAATCGTAATGACACGATTGCAAATAAACCATACCATGAATCTTATTGTGGCTAGCTGGTCTAGTGGCTAGCGCGACGGGCTGGAGTTTTGAGACTCTATGACCGCGGGTTCAATCCCGGCCGGGGGTATGGTTTTTTCTGTTGAGGTTGGTAAGAAGACGTTTGAGGGGAGGGTTTATATCAGAGTTAAGTGTTCTATGAATGTAGTAGGTGCAGTAATAAGTATGGATGTTTTTATGGTGAGTAGGTTTAGAGTTTTGGTGGAGTGTGCTGCCTGTAATGGGAATTTGTTATTCTGACTGCAGCCTTTTGTTGGGTAAATAGTGGTCTGAGATGGGTTTTTTGTTGTTTAGCCCCATGCACAAATTCATAGGTGGATAGGGTAAATAAGTGAGAGATATAGGGCCAGGGGGGCTGACTGTGGAACATAGCACTATATCTTTGATAGTATGCCTATGGTCTTGGAATTTTTTTTGGAAATTTGTTGTATAAAGTGTTTGAAATTGATCAATATCAAAGTGGATTCCTAATAATTTTCCCTCTGTGAGTTTTGTGATAGGGATCCATTTATCATTATGTTAAGAGGGACATCTGTAGCTCTGTTACCAAACTGAAAAGAAGTAGGTTTTGTCAATGTTTAGAGTAAGTTTGTTAGTCCTCATCCAGGGAATATTTTCTGTAATTCGGGATTTACAGTATTGGCTAGCGGACTGGCTCAGGTGAGAAAGACGTATGTAGTGTCATCTGAAAAAGTGTGGGTTTGAGTAGTTGCGATGCATTGGTAGGTCATTTATGTATATGAGAAAGAGAAAGGGCCAAGGACACTTCCTTTTGGGACACCAACTGTACTTGGCTGTGCGGAAGAGTTTGCCCCATTTGTGTACACATATTGGCTTCTGTTGCTTGGAGGTAAGACTTTTGGTATTGAGGGAGTGCCCTCTTATACCCTAGTGGTGACAATTTTATATGGAGCAAGTCATGGTCAACTGTATCAAAAGCTTTACGTAAGTCTATGAAGATCCCCAGTGGGACTTCTTTTTTCTCTATTGCAGTGTATATGTGTTCTAGCATGTGTATAATAGCATCATTAGTATTTTTGTTTGGCCTGAACCCAAATTGACAGGGGTTGAGTATGTTGTGGGAGATGAGGTAGGAATAGATTCGCTTATGAACTAATTTTTCGAAGATTTTAGAGAGAGGGCCTGTAGTTATTTAAGTCTGTTTGGTCTCCTCCTTTATGGATCAGGGTGACGCTTGCTATTTTGAGAACTGGGGAAGGTAGAGGATTCTATGGATTTGTTAAAGTGTGTTGCAATGATGTGATGCTTTTTTGTATATAAAGAGCGGTAAGGTATTTAAATCTCCTGTCTTGTTTTTTAGTGTGTTGATAATAAGGGAGACTTCAGTAGGTTAGTCTGAGCTAGGAACAGTGTGTTCGGGTAGTTGCCAGTGGGACAGAACCAGTGGTAAAAAAATATGATGCTTAAATTTATTTATTTATTTATTATTAATTTGGACATGGTACAAAGAAATACAGTGGTTAAGTGTAACATGCCAAAAGCCCCTTGTATGCAGAGCATTATGGCAGGCTTTATTTTTTATTTATGTCTTTGCAAACAGTACATGAGATTTTATATTTACAATAGTGGTTGCAATGCAAAGAGAGCCTTTATTATGCCTAGGCCCTTAGGGCCAACTTAACAATTGGTTTTACAGCCCTTTTTAATACAAAGGGAGTATTCAAAGTTTTTTACAGTAGGATTAAATTTTTCATGATGTACATAAAAATTTTAATTTAAATAATGAATAAAAAATTTGTATAATCCCAAAGATAATTTTAATCGAAAATACTTTTGTAAAAACCCAATTTATTCCTGTAAACAAGGGAAAAAAGGGTTTTCAAAGTTTGTTTCAGTTATAAATGGGGAGAAACAAGGGGGAGTCCTTGGTACTGTTTTTTTAGCTTTTCCCCCTGGGGTTTAAGGGGCTTTTGAGAAGGGGCTTAAATTGTTTTTTCCAGATTTGGGTTACTTTAATACTTCGGTAATAAAATTCCATATTTGGGCCCTTTATTGGCAAAAGTTTTTAAAACCCAGGTGATAGGGACACAGGTAATAAAAAGAGATCTTGTTTTTGTTGTGGTCATGTGCCCCTGTTTGGGTTTGGGTAAGGGGGAAGTTTGAGGGGGGGGGTTTTTAATATTTGCGTGTATTTTTTCTGTGTATGTAGAAGGCAAAACGAAAAAGTATGGTTTTTTCTTAAGGGTGAGCAATTCAGACTTTTAAAAAAATTGGGTTGATTTATGCTGGGGGGGGAGGGGGAATTTTTATCATTCTTACCGTTTGCCTTTTGCTGGGTTATTAGGGGTTTTAGTGATGGTGTTTTTTGATCCCCATGCAAAAATTTCCCAAATATTTAAGATAAGGGTTTAAGTAAATGGAAAACGTGCCAGGAAAAGCATTGGGGGAACGTATTTTCCTTATTTTGATAAAATGCCTACAGCCCTTTCCGAGATTTCCTTGGGATTTTTTTGTTTTGTGTGTGTGCCCCGGAAACTTAAGGCAAATGCCCAAGGTGGATACCTAAAATTTTTTCCTCTGTGACCCTTGGTTTTGATGTCCTTTAAAGGGGCGTAATTTTTTTTTTGGGGATCTTTTTGAAAAGCTTTTTTTCCCAAAATTTGAATGAAATGGGTTTTATCAATTTTTAGAGTAAGTTTTTTAGCCATTTTTCCCAGGCAATTTTTTCTGAAATTTTCAGCCTTGACTGTGTTTGCTAGAATAATTTACCCCATATAAATACGCCAAAACAGTGGCGCGTAAGACTATATATAACGATCGAAAAAAGTCAAAGGGTTAATTCTTTTTTAACCCCCCCGATTTTTTTTAAAGGTGAATGGTTTTTTTTTTTTTCATTTGATTGTGGAAAGAATGGAGAGCCAAAGTTTTGCTTTTGGGTTTTTAAACAAGCTTTTGGGGGATTCATCGCACTTTTTCCTTTAACCCATGACGGTCAAAAAACCCCAAAAACCTGAGGGGCCCCGGTCCCCGAAAAATTTTAAAAAAAAAAAATTTTATTTTTTCGGGGAAAAAGGGTTTAAAGGGGTTAAATTTTTCTGATTTTTTTAGTCCCCCCCAAAAAAAAAAAAATTCCCCCACCCAGAAATTTTCCCAAAATTAGGGGCCATAAAAGTTTCAGAAAGGGCCCCGCATTTTGGCAAAACGGGACGCCGCTCCCCCGGTAAATTTGGGGGTTTACTTAAAATTTAAAAGGTTCGTTTTTTTTTTTCCACTATTTTTTTTTTTCACAAACTTTTTGGGGCCTATGAGACCAAAAAAGGTCCCCAATTGTACAAATATACCCCCGTTGTTACAACACAAAAACAACAAAAATTATCAATATATTGTTTACAAAACTTGTTTACAAAAAAAAACACAAAATTTTTTTTTATTACTATTGTTCTATAAAATATAAACCAATATACTTTACTGAACAACTCCTAAAGTTTTTTGCAGCTTGTGGAACTCTGTGAAACAAAGGTGGCATACACAATGGGTTTTACCCCTCTTACACATAAAAAATGGGGTCAACACTTTGGGGGTTTTTCACTCTTACACATAAAAAATGGGTCAAAACCCCTTGGGGTTTTTACACTCTCCACCCTAAAACATGGTGGGCATACCCCACTGGTGTTTTTTCACCCCTCACACAATAAAAATGGTTCATCCCCACTGGTGGGGTTTTTCACTTCCCCACCCCATAAAACATGGTGCAACACAGGGGTGTTTTACACTCTTACACATAAAACAGGGGGTCATACACAAATGGGGTTTTACACTCTCACACATAAAACATGGGGGTCATACCATGGTGGGTTTTACACTTTTCACACATAAAACATGGGTCCCTACACAGGGGTTTTAACAACTTTTAACATAAACATGGTGTCATACACAGTGGTTTTTTTAAAACCTTACACATAAAAAATGGGGGCCCCTACACAGTGGTGTTTTACCTCTTACACATAAAACCTGGGGTCATACACAAATGGTGTTTTACACCCACCATTAAAAAATGGTTCAAAACACCGTGGGTTTTTTCACTCTCACACCCTAAAAAATGGTGTCCATAACAAGGTGTTTTTCCCCTCTCACAAAATAAAAAAATGGTGCCCTAAACAGTGGTTTTTTAAAAACTCCAAAACATAAAACTGGTGTCATACACAGTGGTGTTTTTAAAACTCTTACCCATAAAACATGTGTCCCTACACATTTGGGGTTTTACACTCTTACACAAAAAAAATGGTGTCATACACACTGGGGGTTTTAAACTCTCCAAAACATAAAAAATGGTGTCATACACAGTGGTGTTTTTAAAAACCTTTCACATAAAACATGGTGTCCAAAACACAGTGGTGGTTTTCACTCTCCACAAAAACATGGGGTCCCTACACCCGTGGTGGTTTTTTCACTCTTACCATAAAACAAGGTGTCATACACATGGGGTTTTCACCTCCACACATAAAAAAATGGTGTCATACACAGTGGGGTTTTACACCCCCCTCACACATAAAACCGGTGTCATACACAGGGTGTTTTACCCTCCCCCACACAAAAAACATGGGGTCATTTCACAGTGGTTTAATCCCTCCCACATAAAAAATGGTGTCATACACATGGTTTTTTACACTCCTCACAACATAAAACCCTGGTTCCCAAAACGGGTGTTTTAAAACCCCCCCACACATAAAACTTTGGGGTCATCACAGTGGGGTTTTTTCACCCCCTCACACAATTTAAAAAATGGTGTCATACACATGGGGTTTTTACCCTCTCACACCTAAAACATGGGGGGCCCTACACAATGTGGTTTTTTTACTCCTCACACAAAAACATGGTGGGCATACACATGGTGTTTTACAAACCCCACACATAAACATGGGGTCATACACATGGTGTTTTTCAAATCTTTCACATAAAACATGGGGTCAAAAACAGTGTGTTTTACACTCTTTCACATAAAAATGGGTCAACACAGTGGTGTTTTACACTCTTCACAAAAAAAAAAAAAAACAAAGGGGGTCCCTTTCACGGGGGGGTTTTTCACTTCACACATAAAAAAATGGGGGTCATACCCAGTGGGGTTTTTACCCCTCCTCACACATAAAACATGGTGTCATACACAAGGGGGTTTTACACTCTCACACATAAAAAATGGTGGGCCCTAAACCCGTGGTGTTTTTCCCCTCTCCACATAAAACATGGGGTCATACACAGTGGGGTTTTTTTAAATCTCACACATTAAAAAATGGTGTCATACACATGGTGGTTTTTTACTCTCACACATAAAAAAATTTGGGCCCTACACAGTGGTGTTTTACACCTCAACAATTTAAAAAATTGGGGTCATACAATGGTGTTTTAAACCCTCCACACATAAACATGGTGGGCATACACAGTGGTGTTTTTCACTCCTCACCATAAAAACATGGTGTCTTTCACAGGGGTTTTTTTCACCTCACAACAAAAAAAAACATGGTGGGCCCTACACAGTGGGGTTTTACACTCCTCACACTTAAAAAAATGGTGTCATACACAGGGTTTTTTTAAAAACTCTCCACATAAAACATGGGTCCATACACCCTGGTGTTTTCACTCCCCACAAAATAAAACATGGTGTCCAAAAACAGTGGGGTTTTACAAAATCTCACCACAAAAAACGTGTGTGGGCATTTTTTTTGGGGGCTTTTTTTTATGTGCAAAGACAAAACACCCGCTGGGGGAGTTTTCCCTTTAAAGTATTAGCAGGCCCGTTGGTTATGTAGTTATCCCCAGTAAAGGTAAAATGTGTCCCTCTTTCCTTTATTCCTTTCCACCTGGGGGGCATTCCACCTCCCCTTTTCCAAAATTCCCTTTATCGGGCCCCTTTCCCAACCCCTCTTCCTACATTTCCTTTTAAACTGTCCTTCAATTACTTTTTTTCCTTCCTTCATCTTTGTCCCTTCCCTTTATTCCTCCTTCCATTCCTTTCTTCTGGTTTCAAAAATAATATACAAAATAATTTGCACTAGATCCCTTTTAAAAACGGGTATTTTTCACCCTTCACAAGCTTGGCTTGTGTGCGAGTGTGTGGCTTTTTAATTTTTTGATCGGGCCCGGGAGCTGTCAAAAAAGGGCATTTTTTGTCTCCCTTACCCCAACCCCCCCCCTACCGCCTGTCCAAAAAAATGGGGTCGATGCTGCCTTTCCCCCCCATTTCTATCTAATTATCTTTTTCCCCCCATTCCCATCTCTTTCCCAACTGTCTCTCCTCTCTCCTAGTCTGGCTATCTCTGCCCCACAGGGACACAAAAATACAAAATATACATAGTATAAATTAAACCCAGGGTAAACCCAAAAAAACCGGAAAAAAGTGCTATACCGGGTTAAGATGTGAGTAAAAGTGATGACACAGTCTTGTGGCTCTCTGAGACAGACTAACGGATAACAGGGGGCTTTTGGGAGCCCGACAAATAGGGCAGACAAATGTTTTTGTACCAGCAAAAACAAAGGGGGGGGATGGGCAACTAATTTTCCTTTTCAAACTTTCCCCCCCCCCTTTCCCTTTCCCGTTTACGGGTTATCAAAGGTCACTCTTATCAAAGTTATCTTCCCCTTATTTTTGTCACTGTCATGGGGGGAACTGTTTTTTTAGCCTCAAGGGGGAAATATTTATACCCTTCTCCTTTTTTTACTTCTTCCCTTCCTTTTCCCCTTTTCCCCCCTTCTCCTTCTTCTTCTTCTCCTTTTTTCCTTTTTCTTTTCCCTTTATCCCCTTCTTCTCCTTCTTCCTTCTTCTTTCCTCCTGGCTCTGAGACAGAGAGCAGACAGAACCCGCTGCCCCCCCCCCCACCCTCGGGCAGGGTCATCAAAAGGGCAAACTCTTAAACAGATGTTATCCCCCTTATCTTTTCACGGGCATGGGGGGAACTGTTTTCCGCTTTAAGGGAAAAATTAATTTTTCATATTATATTTTAGGTATTTTTAAAATTTTTATTATTATTCCTCTTTTTCTTCCTTCCTCCTCCTCCCTCCTTTCCCCCTTTTCCCCCTTCCTCTTCCCCCCTCCCCTTTCCCCCCTCCTCCATTGGGGGTTTTTGTCTTAAACTCCCGAAAAAACATGAAACGATCTTCCCCTGAAAGCTTCCATCTGTGGTTTGAGCAAACTTGGGGAAAAGAAAAAAATCCCCCCGATTTCTTTGGGGGGGTCCAAAAAATTTTTTTAAACCCCTAGAAAATCGAAAAAGGGGCAACGGAAAAAAGGCAAACCCCCAAAGCAAACCCCTGACCCCCCGATTTTTTTTATATGGTGCACACTGACCATGGAGACCCTTTCCCTCACATGTGGGCCTACCAGCTTTCTCCTGTTGATTTGAAGCCGCTAGAATTTATGCGTATAGATAAGTCAAACATGGTATCTCCTATGAGTATATATCCCGGCGACATAAAGGGGGTTTTAATACACATACTTTTCCTCTTACTCTGCTGTACAATCAAGACAACTTACTGTCTCAGATCTCAGCTTGTTACTGCTGACACCTTCCTTATTATACTCATACTAGTAGTAGGTTTTTAAACAACTACCCAGTGAGGTACTACTGTCCTGCCAAGTGAGTGTAAAAACAAAAAACCTGTAATTATTTACATGATAGGCTTGCTGGTCTTTTTTCTTTTTCTCACAAACTTGTGAGATTTCGGGTACATCTTGCTACCTCTACTTACACTTAGGTCACTTACACATGCATATACAAACTTTTATATACACACCCCTCTGGGTTTTTCTTCTTTCTTCATAGTTCTTGTTCTTGTTTACATTGCTTATCTCCAGGGGGAAGTGGGACAAAATTTCTTTCTCCGTAAGCCATGTGTGTCGTAAGAGGCCACTAAAATTCCCAGGAGCAAGGGGTAGTAACCCCCCTGTATTTTTTTTTATAACACGGCCATTTCCCACTGAGGCAGGGGGACCCAAAAAAAGAAAAACTTTCATCATTCATTTCTTTCACCATCACTCATACATAATCACTGTCTTTGCAGAGGTTGCTCAGATATGACAGTTTAGATGTTCCTCCAAACTGCCAATATCCCAAATTTCTCCTTAAAGTGCAGGCATTGTACTTCCCATTTCCAGGACTTAAAGTCCGGCAAAATGGTTTCCTTGAATCCCTTCACAAAATATTGCCCTGCTCACACTCCAACAGCTCATCAAGTCCCAAAAAAACTTTCCCATCCCATTCGCTCATATCTAACATGCTCACACAAGCTTGCTGGAAGTCCATTCCTAATTGCCCACAAAACTGCCTTTACTCCCTCCCAACCTTTTCAAGGATGACTCCTACCGGGCCCTTCCTTCCCCTACAGATTTATATGTTTCTCCAAGTCATTCTACTTTTTTCCTTTCTCTCTAAATGACCAAACTTCCTAAACAGCCCCTCTTCAGCCCTCTTGATTAATGCTTTTAGTAACTCCGCTGTATAGTCCTTGTGGCTTAGCGCTTCTTTTTGATTATAATAATAATAATTTTAGTAACTCCACACCTCCTCTTAATTTCCATACTATGAATTCTCTGCATAATATTTCCACCACACATTGCACTTACACATGACATCTCCACTGCCTCCAGCCTCCTCCTCATTGCAGAATTTACAACCCATGCTTCACACCCATATAAGAGTGTTGGTATCACTATACTTTTGTACTTTCCCTTCTTTGCCTCTGTGGATAATGTTTTTTGTCTTCACATATACCTCAATGCACTACTCACCTTTTATTTCCTTCATCAGTTCTATGGTTAACCTCATCCTTCATAAACCCATCCACTGACAAATCAACTCCCAAATATCTGAACACTTTCCCACTTCTTCCATACTCCCCTCCCTCCAATGTGATATCCAATGTGATCCCCAAAATTTGGATTATCCAATTTGTTTGAACCCTCATCACCTTACTCTTATCTATGTTCCTTTCAACTTTCTACTTTTACACACCTCCCAAACTTGTCCACTAACCTTTGCAACTTTTCTTTAAAATCTCCCAAAAGCAACAGTATCATC
This sequence comes from Cherax quadricarinatus, assembly GCF_026875155.1. Lineage (NCBI taxonomy): Eukaryota > Metazoa > Arthropoda > Malacostraca > Decapoda > Parastacidae > Cherax > Cherax quadricarinatus. The sequence goes on along the minus strand of NC_069404.1, from coordinate 378,652 downwards.
AGCAAAAAGTAACTGTGTCAACTCCGTTTTGTGTACGGTTCCCCATAATTTAAATTTCCCACCCCTCTCCCCCAAAAACCCTAACATTTACTTTTTTTACAACCCCATCTATAAATACGGCCCGCCATCACAAATCCCAGCAATCAGTTATTGGGTTCCTTCAGTATTTGGCCACAAATTTGTTTGGCTAGCATAATTTCAAATTTCAGGGGTCGCCACACCAACCTGCTGGACTTTTTTGGTGGCACTACTTCCTGCATAATTCATTCTAATTTCTTTTTTCTCCATTTGTTATAAGCTTACTTTTACCTCTTCAAGGGGGGCTCCTTGGTGTGGTGAAGATGCTCTTGGTTGGGGAATTAGACCTGTCGGTCTCCTTTCCTCAGACCGAACCTAATTACCCCCAAGCCCCCTTCCCTCTCCACCTCCCTTCCCCTTTTTCCTTTCCTCCCTCTCCTCCTCCCCAATCCCCCCCTTTTTGGCCCTTTTTGGCCTTGAGGTTTTTTGTTCCCCGGGCACGCTAGTTCCTAGGTAGGGGAAAGGGTACCGGGTCCATCCCATTCCGTTGAGGTTCTTGGCGGTGACGTAGTTTTCCGTGGGAAACTGGATTGCCTGGGGATGTCCTGATCCCTCTCCGGTATCCCGGAGGGTGGCTTTGGGTGTCTTTCGGGTGACGGGTGTATCTCTGGAAGCCACCTTCGGATTCCGGGTGGTGGCCGAAGGGGTATGCTTTGGGTGGATATCCGGCCACCCTGTCTTTTTTCCACCGAGGTAGCTCGGCAGATGTGAGTTGCTATCCCGGATTGCTGGGTTTACTGGCATGATGGGTAGGGTATGGTACAGGTTCCATGCTGCATCTGCGCTACTTGCGGTGCTGAGGTCCTCTTGGGTACGGAGGGAGATTTCTGGCCATTTCATTCCTCCTAGGAGCTATCCCTCCCTGGTCCCCCCTTTTTTTATTCTTTTTTTATTTTTATTTTTTTTATTTTTTTTTCTTAAAAACAAAAAGAAAAAAGTAACCTAACCATGGAAGCCCCAGTCCATGAACCTGCTACCCCCAGTCCCCTTCTTGATGCCGCACCCCGTTTTGGTCCCGCCTTGTCTTTGGACCACTCTTCGGACACTCCTAATGGCTCTGTACCTCTTGCCGGTGCTGTTTCCTCACCCGCTTCAGGTACTGAGGTCTCGACTGATTCCTTCGATTTATCTGACCTCTGCTCTCCTTTGACTATGCTTCCAGCCTCTCCCTCTATGGTGTGGCAATTTTCGAATCGCCGGCCCGTTCCTCGTCGGACCAACTCTGGTCCCATGCCTAAACGCCAATGACAATTTACCCGCTGATGATACTTCTCCACCTTCTCGTTCTTCTCAGAAAAGATCGACTTGTCCCACTCCTTTCCACACTTAGTTTCAGAATGCACAATGGACTAATTCTTCACTTTACGACCAACTTCCTCTATTGCCTATCTTTCCCACCATAGTATTGGCAAAGGGAAATCCTATGCCATGGTTGGTAAAGATATTTCTTTTTCATGCTCTTTAAAAGGGTACGCACATCAGCACTGTACAGAATGTACCAGCTCATGATCTTTCTCTTATTTCCCATATCGATACTGTTCCTGTCACTATTGAAAAACATCATTCCCTCAGTTCTTCTAGTGGTACCGTCATTCGCCCTATACCATAGTTCAACAAAATTTCCAGACATGTGGAATGACATTCTTGAAGCTGGAACTCCAAGATTCCCAATCCTCAAGGTAGGGCACTTATGTTCTTCTGCCCGCGGGGGAGACGTACCCTAGCAATGTGGCTCCCTTTAACTTTTGACAGCCGTGAACTCCCATCCTCAGTTTATGTAAACAGGACATTGGTTACAAGTTTCGAAAGGTGATCCCTACACCCACAGTGTAGAAATTGCTGGCTATTTGACCCTCCAGCAAAAAATTGCAGACTATAGCCGAATGCCCAGTCTGTGGTGCCGATGACCATTCTAATACGTCTTGCAATCGACCTCCCTCTTGCCTTAATTGTCATGAGGCTCACCCCTTTGTACTCTTGCCTTGCCAAGTCTACTTAAATGAGCGGGAAATCTGTTACCTCAAAGAGGCAGAAGGTCTCTCTTATGCCATGGTAGTTTCTCATCTCCACCTCCAAGGGAGATACCTTGTGTTTCTTATTCCCGTGTTTCAAAACATCCCCCACTTCTGGGGGCCCCCTCTTCTGCAGCCTCCTCTGTGGTTACCTCTCCCATAGTCACTCCTGTATCAATTCTTTTTCTGTCCTGGGGTCAGACATCCCTACTTCAACGCCTCAGTCTGTTCTCGCTTCTTCGTGTTCTCTCACAAGCCTCGGTAAACGACGAGATCTCGTACGACACCTCCTCCCAATCGTCCCTCTGCTTCTCAGAAGTCAAAAAAAGGTCCTTTAAACCCCTCCTTCCCTTCTTCCACCTCATTTTACCTTCCCTGTCTCTGTACCTGTTTTCCTCTCACTGGCTCTGTTACAAGTGTAGAGGTTCACCCTCCTCCTTGTACTGTACCTTCCTCCCTGTTCCCTCCCAAGTTTTTTCCTCTTCTGCCCCCTCCCAGGTTTCTGCCTCTTCTGTCCCCTTCCAAAGCTTCTCCAGTTCCCTCCACCCTTTCGCCCTCCCCTACCTTGGTACAGTCCATTACAGTTCCAATCTTTACTCATCCTCCCCCTACCATCTCCAAATTGTCTCCCAAACGACGTCTCTGAATTCCGAAACACTTGAAGCAACTCAGAGTATATTGCAGAGACCAAACCATCAATGGACACTGATCCACCCTCTGTTCCCCTTTTCTCTGCTCTCCTCCATTTGCGCAACTTCTTCTTCGAGGACCGCTCCTTCGCTGCTTGAACATTTTCCGCTGCCACCGCATGTGGACTTTTCTAACCCCTCTAGTCCGAGGAACCCTTAACCCGCGGATATCATTGCCAAACATAGCCTATTTACAAATGGAATATAAGGCCTCAGGGGTAATGGGGTGAGCTTCAGATGTTACTCTCCCAGTTTTCCCCTGTTGGTGTTGCTTACAGGAACCAAAATTACACTGTTATCTATCCCATCTATTTTATTCTTCAGATCCTTTTTTCCCGTTTGGGGCCTTTAATGAAAGTGCCCTTTTTTACGCACTGATATTCCGTACCATCAGCTATTGTTCGTACTTCGCTGCATTACACAGCAGCCCGGTATCCCTTGCATAGGTGGTATACGCCTGTTCTTTATATCTCCCCTCCTTCTCGGGCTTATCTATCCCGATATTTCCCTTTTTTGTTTCGCATTACCGCCACCGCTTCGTTACTTGGCGATTT